>JAWQEG010001882.1:132500-184769 GCA_033782935.1 Petrolisthes cinctipes | reverse complement strand
TGGTTGGTTGGTTGGTTGGGAAGCTAACAAACCAATACCACTGTGGAATCAACCCATAAAGTTAGGAGTCGATTCCACAGTGGTATTGGTTTGTTAGTTTCCCAACCACCCACCACCCACGTCTCCATTGCACCCACGCACCCACGTCTCTTTCCCACCCACCCACCCACTCACCCATGTCCTCTTTCCCACCCACACCACCCACCCACGTTTTTATTCCACCCACCACCCACGTCTCTTTCTCACCCACCCACCCACCCACGTCTCCTTCACACCAACCCACCCACCCACGTCTCCTTCCCACCCACCCACCCACCCACGTCTCCTTTCCACCCACCCACCCACGTCTCCTTCACACCACCCCCCCACCCAACCCACGTCTCCTTCACACCACCCCACCCACACACGTCTCCTTCACACCCACCCACCCACCCACGTCTCCTTCCCACCCACCCACCCACGTTTCCTTCACACCCATCCACCCACGTCTCCTTCACACCCACCCATCCACCCACGTCTTTTTCCCACCCACTCACCCACCCACGTTTTATTCCACCCACCCACCCACGTCTCTTTCCCACCCACCCACCCACGTCTCTTTCCCACCCACCCACCCACCCACGTTTTATTCCACCTACCCCACCCACGTCTCTTTCCCACCCACCCACCCACGTCTCCTTCACACTCACCCACCCACCCACGTCTCATTCACACCCACCCACCCACGTCTCCTTCACACCCACACACCCACGTCTCCTTCACACCCACCCACCCACCCACGTCTCCTTCAAACTCACACACCCACCCACGTCTCCTTCACACCCACCCACCCACGTCTCTTTTTCACCCACCCACCCACCCACGTCTCCTTCACACCCATCCACCCACCCACCCACCCACGTCTCCTTCACACTCACCCACCCACGTCTCTTTCTCACCCACCCACCCACCCACGTCTCCTTCACACTCACCCACCCACGTCTCTTTCTCACCCACCCACCCACCCACGTCTCCTTCACACTCACCCACCCACCCACGTCTCCTTCACACTCACCCACCCACGTCTCTTTCTCACCACCCACCCACCCACGTCTCCTTCACACTCACCCACCCACGTCTCTTTCTCACCCACCCACCCACGTCTCTTTCTCACCCACCCACCCACCCACGTCTCCTTCACACTCACCCACCCACGTCTCTTTCTCACCCACCCACCCACCCCACATCTCCTTCACACTCACCCACCCACGTCTCTTTCTCACCCAACCCACCCACCCACGTCTCCTTCACACTCACCCACCCACGTCTCTTTCTCACCCACCCACCCACCCACGTCTCCTTCACACTCACCCACCCACGTCTCTTTCTCACCCACCCACCCACCCACGTCTCCTTCACACTCACCCACCCACGTCTCTTTCTCACCCACCCACGTCTCCTTTAGAAAGGTTGAAATTCGCACTGCCAAAACTATTTCATACATTTCTACTTGTTGTTTATCAGCAATTACGACGTTAAGGGGGTGCGGGAGTAGGCGACAGGCTTGAGGGGGGTTTTGGGGGGTGCGGGAATAGGGGGACAGGCTTGGGGGGGGTAGAAAGCCTGTCCCCTATTCCCGCATCCCCCTAACCCCCCTCCCCCAAGCCTGTCCCCCTACTCCCGCAACCCCTAAACCCCCCCAACCCTGTCCCCTACTCCCGCACCCCCCCAAACCCCCCCCCCAAAGCCTGTCCCCCTATTCCCAGACCCCCTTAACATAAAGAAACTTCAAATTTATCACCGTGATGGTTTGGGTTATCCTATTTCATAAAGAGTATTTACAGTAAGTCAGCTGTTACATTTCTCATTCCTTTCCTTTCTTCTACCACCCTTCCCATTCTTTCTTCAACCCTTCCCATTCTTTCTTCAACCCTTCCCATTCTCTTTCCAACCCTTCCCATTCTTCTTTAACCCTTCCCATTCTCTTTCCAACCCTTCCCATTCTTTCTCCAACCCTTCCCATTCTTTCTCCAATCCTTCCCATTCTTCCTTCAACCCTTCCCATCCTCTTTCCAATCCTTCCCATTTTCTCAGCCAAGGAGAATAGGAAAAAGATGTACCTAATTAAAATTTCGAAAATTTGACGTCCACTTGTCATCCAAATTATAATGAAACCAGACATTGACGAGTGTGTAATCTATGATATTTGGGTTTGCTCTTGTACTATAAGGTTATACAAACCCTATAACACGTGTAAGACTCGTAATGAGCTAATATTAACACTAAAATAATGTCATTTGGTTATAGCCAATCAGCGATAATCTTGAGTATTGATTTTTTGAGGTGAGTCAATTAGAGAGAGTTACAATAAGCACTTAATTTGAACTGTTATTATGTCCCGTTTTAGTATGTGGCTCCAAACTATTCCAAGCAACAGGACACCATTGTTCATCTGGTCCTGTTTTCTGGCATAGCTAGGAGGAATCATGGCACTCCAATGTAACAAAAGTGAATTACGTCCTTTAATGTGAAGTAAAATTAACACCGAGAGACACATACGAATACGACTGTGGAATTGAACCTTAATCTTGGTGTGGGGTAGTCACCTAATAGTTCATTTATTGCAGTTCTTCCTGAATAATGACCACTCTTTCCAAATAGCCTGTGTAAGAATTCCTGTGGCCAACTGTACACTCCCAATCCAAAATATGTATCCAGGCTTCCTTCAAATAGCTTGATCGAGTATTAAGCGAACTCGAGTAAATATGAAACAGAATAAGCGTGTTATTGGTTCACTATTATGTTAAATGATTTGAAACTTCAGCAAGACCTAGATACAAATTTTGGATTGCGAGTGTACATTTGAGTGTTTGTTATTTGACCAATTGAGTAATAGATTGGTAGTGTCAGTACTCGGTAATCAAATGTAAACTTTTCTGTTATGTAATGATAGATATGTTGTTCAAATGTAAACGTTTATGAAATTCATCATGTAAATATAGCTGTCTGCCTTTGTAATATATATATAATTAATGGTTTATGATTTTCGAGTGTTAATGAAGTGTCTGTGTCAGTGGTTTATTTGATCATATGACTACTTACAGAAACAAGTTTGTAGCCGAGTAAGAATACAGTTTGGACGCCTACCTACCAGAGTGTCAACGTTCCCAGTAGACACACACAACTAGTTGGGCCGACTCACTCTGTCACTCACTCACTTGGGACCGTCAGTCCGTCACTACTATACCGTCACTTGGGCTTCTACAGTTTCAAGCGACCATTACCACCGTCAGGAGGGATACACACCCAGCCTGCTGTTTCAACCCACCTGCACGTAACGTTAAAATAGTTTCACACACATACACATGCTTATCTTCAAATTACACACACACACACACACACACACACACATTACCTTCAAATTAAACACACACACACATTACCTTCAAATTACACACACACACACACACACACACACATTACCTTCAAATTAAACACACACACACATTACCTTCAAATTACACACACACACACATTTTCAAATTACACACACACATATTACCTTCAAATTAAACACACACACATTACTTTCAAATTAAACACACACACATTATCTTCAAATTAAACACACACACATTATCTTCAAATTACACACACACATTATCTTCAAATTACACACACACATTATCTTCAAATTAAACACACACATTATCTTCAAATTAAACACACACACATTATCTTCAAATTAAACACACACATTATCTTCAAATTACACACACACACACACACACACACACACACACACACACACACACATTACCTTCAAATTACACACACACACATTTTCAAATTACACACACACACACATTACCTTCAAATTACACACACACACACACATTACCTTCAAATTACACACACACACACATTACCTTCAAATTAAACACACACACACATTTTCAAATTACACACACACACGTAGCTATATTTATTAGTGGTTTCATTGTATATATTTTATCCCTTACATATTACTATAGACATTTTGATGTAATAATGTTCGTTGTGTCACATGTAACATGGATTTAATTCTTTGAGTAGGCTGTGTTAGTTTTGTAGTCTGTGAAGTGTTATAAAGGTTAATTCTAAATATGGATAGGATTGATTACCTTGGTGGATTGTAAGAGAGAATTGGCTAAAACGAAATAAGGGGGTGCGGAAGTAGGGGACAGGCTTGTGGGGGGGGGGGAGGTGCGGGAGTAGGGGACAGGCTTGTGGGGGGGGGGGAGTTTAGGGGGGGTGCGGGAGTAGGACACAGGCTTGGGGGGTTTTGGGTGGTGCGGGAGTAGGGGAAAAGGCTTGAGGGGAGGTTAGAGGGGTGCGGGAATAGGGGACAGGCTTTCTACCCACCCCAAGCCTGTCCCCCTATTTCCACCCCCCCCCCCCTCCAAGCCTGTCCCCTACTCCCTCAACCCCTTAATTCTTAAGTAACCGGCTCCGGATATTGCTAGAGGCGGAGTTAGGGTAGTGATTTCCAAACCTTGATGGCTAATATTGACAAAATTGTATCAAGACAAAAGGAAACTGAACGACCGTGTGAAGCAGATAGAGATGGTCAACATATTAGTGGTGACGACAGTGTTTGACAGACGTTAGGTATAGGACTCATAAGTCTGTATACTCACTATAGAGATGGTCAACATATTAGTGGTGACGACAGTGTTTGACAGACGTTAGGTATAGGACTCATAAGTCTGTATACTCACTATAGAGATGGTCAACATATTAGTGGTGACGACAGTGTTTGACAGACGTTAGGTATAGGACTCATAAGTCTGTATACTCACTATAGAGATGGTCAACATATTAGTGGTGACGACAGTGTTTGACAGACGTTAGGTATAGGACTCATAAGTCTGTATACTCACTATAGAGATGGTCAACATATTAGTGGTGACGACAGTGTTTGACAGACGTTAGGTATAGGACTCATAAGTCTGTATACTCACTATAGAGATGGTCAACATATTAGTGGTGACGACAGTGTTTGACAGACGTTAGGTATAGGACTCATAAGTCTGTATACTCACTATAGAGATGGTCAACATATTAGTGGTGACCACAGTGTTTGACAGACGTTAGGTATAGGACTCATAAGTCTGTATACTCACTATCTACCTCGTAGGTGGGTATTGCCTGTATTAGTGATGTGTGTAATACTTTAAGGGTTTTAGCGCCCCTTCGGCCCCAGTTACTAGCTTTCAGTTCTTAAACTGTCTCTCTTTTCTATTTCCTTCCTGTTTGCTGTCTCACCTCTCTATTACCGTTTTCTGGCGCTATATGACCTCGCTGTTGCGGTGCCTAATATCAATGAATCAATGCTCACTATCTAGTACAGTGAGGGTCACATGGGCCATGGAAGCTGCTAGGAAAGTGTATTTATTGGTGAAGGCTTAGGAAGGTACTGGAGAGAAAGTGGGTAATGGAGGAGGAGGAGTTCACGCTTCAAAAGGAGAAACAAAGGTTACATTTATAGAAGCAGAGATAGAAGAGGCCGCTGATATATAGGGAGAAGGTCTTCTCGGATTTAGAAAGTGAGGTCGGGCAGCAGTCAAAGATGGCTCCTATTCATTCCTTTCATCCTACTACTAATCTAAATGTCGAAGCAGAAACATTTAATCCTGGAAATATTGCGGTCGTAGTAAATATCTTGGTAATAAAGAACAACACGTGTATGAGTTTGCAGCACCTCATAGTAATAATTGAGGGGGTTGAGTTGACGTAAGGTGTTGTATGATAATATTTTGATATGATACTGATTTATTTGCACGAGGGAAGGAAGGAGTCGGTGGTTATTTGATTGTGGCTGTACTGTTCAGTATTCCTTTGTGTATGGGAAATCCCATGTTGGCCCACTAAAACCTGTGACTATATAAAAAAAAAAAAATTATATATATATATTTTTTTTATATAACAATTTTTTTTATAAGGTTCGAAAAACTGTGCGTCTCCCTACAACACACATTTGTTCGAATCATCAAAGCTTGGCTAGTTGCGATTCATCGTGCCAAGGGATCAGAACACAATTTCTGACCGCGAGTGTACATACCACAGGCTACAATACCTCTCTACAATAAGAAGTATTAATTTTGTATTCATAATTTACCTTTACTTATTATTATTATTATTATTATTATTATTATTATTATTATTATTATTATTATTATTATTATTATTATTATTATTATTATTAGCTTTGGTCAATATATGGCCCATATTTACTGAAACTAATAATTATTAACTTATCAAACAGATATTTCATTATTAGATAAATTATGAATACAACGTTAATACTTCTTATTGGAGAGAGAGAGAGAGAGAGAGAGAGAGAGAGAGAGAGAGAGAGAGAGAGAGAGAGAGAGAGAGAGAGAGAGAGAGAGACTTACCAGCATGTGGGGAGAAGAGATAAAATTTGTGGACTTTTTATGTGTGTGTGTGTGTGTAATATGAAAATGTGTATATTCATAAACTTTTCCAACTATTTCATTACTGATATAGAGTGGTAAGTGTTCTACTGTTTGCTTCCTAAAATCAACAACAACCATTTCTTTTGATATTCCCACATTCAGCTCAAGATAATTTTCCTGAACCATATGGTAAAATCATTAACTTCCTCCCTGTAGTTTAAGGTGGTAATTCGTTTTTGTTACATTGGAGTGCCTCGATTCCTCCAAAATATGCCATGAAACAACAGGACCAGAAGAGCAAAAATAATGATGTTCTGTTGCTTGGAATTGTTTGGAGGATTCAGTTGCTCCAGCATTACCAAGACAAAACTTCCCCCTTAAGTCAGTATTGGAACACAAGTTATTGGTACTGATTAGACAGTGGCAAGTAATCTTTTTCTCTGTGTATGTCTCTCTCTCTTTCTCTCTCTCTCTGTGTCTGTTTCTCTCTCTTTGTGTATGTCTGTCTCTCTGTCTTTGTGTATGTCTGTCTCTCTCTCTTTTTCTCTCTCTGTGTGTCTGTCTTTCTCTCTTTCTCTGT
This sequence comes from Petrolisthes cinctipes, assembly GCA_033782935.1. Lineage (NCBI taxonomy): Eukaryota > Metazoa > Arthropoda > Malacostraca > Decapoda > Porcellanidae > Petrolisthes > Petrolisthes cinctipes. The sequence continues at coordinate 177,749 of JAWQEG010001882.1, read as the reverse complement.
CTGTCTCTCTCTCTCTCTTTCTCTGTCTGTATGTCTCTCTCTTTCTCGGTCTGTGTGTGTGTGTCTCTCTCTCTCTGTATGTCTGTCTCTCTCTCTCTCTGTCTGTATGTCTCTCTCTCTCTCTCTCTTTCTCTGTCTGTATGTCTCTCTCTCTCTCTCTTTCTCGGTCTGTGTGTGTGTGTATGTCTCTCTTTCTCGGTCTGTGTGTGTGTCTCTCTTTCTCTGTGTATGTCTGTCTCTCTCTCTCTCTGTCTCTATCTGTGTGTCTCTCTTTCTCTGTGTCTTTCCAATAAAGTGCAAACAAAATTGGCGACAGAACACATTCATTCTTTTGGTAAACAATGCATATATCCAGAGTATAATATTGGCACCCCCCTAACCCCACCTCCCCCGCCTGTCCCCCTATTCCCGCACCCCCCAAGCCTGTCCCCTACCCACCCTCACCCCTTTAATGCCAATATTATACTCTGGATATATGCATTGTTTACCAAAAGAATGGATGTGTTCTGTCGCCAATTTTGTTTGCACTTTATTGGAAAGACACAGAGAAAGAGAGACATAGAGACAGAGAGAGAGAGAGACAGACATACACAGAGAAAGAGAGACACACACACAGACCGAGAAAGAGAGACATACACACACACACAGACCGAGAAAGAGAGAGAGAGAGAGACATACAGACAGAGAAAGAGAGAGAGAGAGAGAGAGACATACAGACAGAGAGAGAGAGAGAGACAGACATACAGAGAGAGAGAGAGACACACACACAGACCGAGAAAGAGAGAGACATACAGACAGAGAAAGAGAGAGAGAGAGACAGACAGAGAAAGAGAGAAAGACAGACACACAGAGAGAGAAAAAGAGAGAGAGACAGACATACACAAAGCCTGTCCCCTACTCCCGCAACCCCTAAACCCCCCCAAGCCTGTTCCCTACTCCCGCACCCCCCTAGCCCCCCCCAGCATGTCCCCCTATTTCCGCACCCCCCTAAACCCCCCCAAAGCCTGTTCCCTACTCCCGCAACCCCCTAAACCCCCCCCCCCAGCCTGGCCCCCTATTCCCGCACCCCCTTAACCTTCATCTATATAAGTTGTCACATCAGTACAAGAGGTTGTATTGTGTTGTTGTTGTTGTTGTTGTTGTTCCCCAGACTGTGGTTGTATTGTGTTGTTGTTGTTGTTGTTGTTGTTGTTGTAGTTCCCCAGACTGTGGTTGTATTGTGTTGAAGGCATTACTGAAATCAACAACAAAGAGAATTTTAGCATACCGTAGTATTTAGTTGATCTGCTTATAATACTATCTTCTACATGACTCAATACATAATTAATTAATAACCTATAACGTAGCGTTCTCCACACATCGATCGGTTCTTGACATGTACAAACTACAAGACAGTCATCCATAAAATCACTAGTTTGTTATATCAATACCTTTTTAACAATATATTCAAGTTATTTCATAAGTATTGACGTAAGTGCCACAGGCCTATATATAATCATTATGGGTAGATTCCACAGTGGTATTTGTTTGTTAGCTTCCCAACCAACCGCACTTGTAAGGCTTCATTATTTTCCAAACGCTGAGTATCCACATTCACAAAATCTATCAAACAATTAGATAATGATGATCACTGTATAGATTATTCATCAGATTCATTAAATAATTCACCCATAAGTCATTTACAAGGCTAACATTCTTTGGTTTGCGTGCTTACAAACCAATACCAACCACTGTGGAATCGACCCTTTGACAAGTAGGGTTTGGTTTCTTTGGCACTGGAACAATTTCACAAGTTTTCCATATTTTAGGTATAGCAGACTGCTGGAATATTTTACAAAGAATATTTGAGAGTTGGTTTTTACACAGTCTAAGCATCCTATCATTTATTTTATCAGGCCCTCCCGCTTTGCCAATTTTAACCCTATTTAAGCTCTCAATTACATCCTCTTCTTTTATTATAATAGATGAGTCATTCTTAGTAGACAAAGATTGGCATATGGTATTAATTTCTGCCTAAAAATCCTGTACATCAAATCTTGAATAAAAGTCATTTAATTCATTACCAAAGTCCCAAACATTGTTCACGTCTGGCTGTTCCTTCTTTTTATACATAGCCTACCAGTTAATTTCCACAAACCATCCCATGCACCTTTTGGATTACTCCAACATATTTTCAATTTTTCCTTTGTAATGGTTTTTACACTTATTAATCATAGAGTTAATATCCCTGTGTACTGATTTCAGTTGTCATGTGTCATTGTTTGCCAGGTGATGTGCCACACGGGGTGATGATGTCACTGACGTGTGTGTCCAGAGAGGTACACCACACCAGCCTCTACTATTGTACATTGGAAATCCACCTATCTACAAATTCATGTGTCAGATAAGTTGTGGAGGTACATACCAGCTGGTGAGATACAAGGGCAAAACTTATTGTTTGACGAGGTTGGGGTTCGGATTGAACTCTGCACCGAGAATTTCTAACCATGTGTTATTTTCCGATAGATTGGTGTGGTTGGATGAGGATGAAGGAAGACCAGACCATCCTACCCAGAAACGAGGGAGAAAAGAAAAGATAAGAGAGACAACAAACACCAAGATAACAGAAGGAAAGAAGGCACAGTAAGCATATACAACAACATGTGTGTGTGTGTGTGTGTGTGGTACTGATAAGACAACTCTGTTGTTTGTCTATGGAGTCATGGTATTGGTACAGCCACAATCAAATATCCACCAACACTTTCCTTCCATCGTACAAATAAATCAGTATCATATCAATATATAATCATACAACACCTTATGTCAACTCAACCCCCTCAATTATTTTTATGAGGTGCTGCAAAATCATACACGTGTTGTTCTTTATTACCAAGATATTTGCTACGATGGAAGGAAAATGTTGGTGGTTATTTGATGGTGGCTGACCAATACCAAACAACAGAGTCATCTTACCACACACACACACAGATGTTGTTGTATATTACATAGAGAGAGATACACACACACACACACACACACACACACACACACACACACACACTACAATAAGAAGTATTAACGTTGTATTCATAATTTACCTTTACTTAATTAATTATCACCTTTAGCTTTGGTCAATATAGGGCCCATATTTACTGACGCTAATGATTATTAATTAACTTATCAACATATATTTCATTATTAGATAAATTATGAATACAACGTTAATATTTCTTATTGTTGTGTGTGTGTGTATGTGTCTCGTTGTGTCTGTATGTCAGGGTGTGTGTGTGTGTCTCTATGTCTGTGTGTCTCTCTCTCTCGTTGTGTCTGTCTGTCTGGGTCTGTGTCTCTATCTGTCTCTGTCCGTGTCTGTGTCTCTGTCTGTCTCTGTGTGTGTCTCTCTCTCTCTCTCTCTCTCTCTCTCTCTCTCTCTCTCTCTCTCTCTCTCTCTCTCTCTCTCTCTCTCTCTCTCTGTGTGTGTGTACAACTAACAAACCTAACACCAATAAAAAATAACTCAATAACAACACTAATAACAATAACACTAAAAATAACTCCAATAACAATAATAATAACACTAACAGTACTATTAACATTTGTAATTATTATTAATATTAATATTATTATTATTATTAGTAGTAGTAGTACATGTGTTATATATATATATGTGTGTTATATATATATATGTGTTATATATATGTGTTATATATATATATATGTGTGTGTTATATATGTGTTATATATGTGTATTTTCTTTTCTTTATTATTTCTAGGATGGACTGGGACTCTTGTTGTTGAGAAGTGCTGAGATGAAGTGTTGGTTTGTATGTATGTGTGTGTGTGATTCATATGTGTCATACTAGATGGTAACATACACACACACACACACAGACAGACAGACACACACACACACACAGTGGAGCTTCATGGTGTTGGTTGGTAAGGCTACTAATTACTCTACAAAGATATTTCAGTCAACAGATTACCATTATGTTTGTTGATGGGTTGGTGTTGTTGGCCAGACTGTGTGTCCCAGCAGCAGTCCAGAGTCCGAGCAGTCCAGAGTCCGAGCAGTCCAGAGTCCGAGCAGTCCAGAGTCCGTGCTGATGCTTACAACCGACCTGTGTATGTGGGCTCAGCTGACGGTATGCGCACTTGGTGTACACTCGTGATTTCTGACCAGAGACGAACGGCAGGCACCACACACACATACCCTGCATTCGAACTCAGCCTCTGTAGGTGTACTGGGTGGGGAAATGAACAATACCAGGTGATTCGAAGCTTTCTGCTCCTCACACTCTGGTCAGAAATTATGTATCACGAGTGTACAGCTGGCCCACAGACCTTACTAACTCGACCGTGCTGGCACCCACAAAAGGCAGTGAGGGAGAATGGTGTTGGTTGTGTGTTATATATATGTGTGTAACTTTTTAAGCTACCAAGATATTTCAGTCAACAGATTACCATTATGTTTGTTGATGGGGTGGTGTTGTGAGGGAGAATGGTGTTGGTTGTGTGTTGTTATATGTGTTTAACTTTTTACTCTACCAAGATGTTTCAGTCAACAGGTTACCGCCTCCTTGATGGGGGGCGGGGAGATTTTGTGGCGGTTTGGCCCCCCCGTAGCTTCCTTCCTTGGCAGCCCTTGTGGGGAAGGGGGTGTCCCACGACGTAGACGCCCCCACTCCAGGACCAGTTGTTCTGTTGTTGTTGTGTGACATACAGTACTTTGGAAGAATGACAGCACTCTAATGTACAGCCACCGACACACACACACACACACACACACAGCCCACCCAAGCCATCACAAGGCTACACACACACACACACACACACACACACACATGTATTTCATTCCATTTGTATCATTAGGTATATTTATATATATATTTATATGTCTGTATGTCCCTATATGTCTGTATGTCCCTATATGTCTGTATGTCCCTATATGTCTGTATGTCCCTATATGTCTGTATGTCCCTATATGTCTGTATGTCCCTATATGTCTGTATGGTCCTTTATGTCTGTATATGTCTGTATGTCGCTATATGCCTGGACTACTGATGCACATCCCAGGGTAATGGGACCACAGCTTACTGGACCAGGGAGTCTGTATGGTCCTATATGTCTGTATATGTCTGTATGTCCCTATATGTCTGTATATGTCTGTATGTCCCTATATGCCTGGACTACTGAAGCACATCCCAGGGTAATGGGACCACAGCTTACTGGACCAGGGAGTCTGTATGTCCCTATATGTCTGTATATGTCTGTATGTCCCTATATGTCTGTATATGTCTGTATGTCCCTATATGTCTGGATATATATATATACATATATATATATATATATATATATATATATATATATATATATATATATATATATATATATATATATATATATATATATATATATATATATATATATATATATATATATATGTTTATACAATATTATTATTATTTGTGTTGTCTTAAGGAGAGATTGTTGTGTTGTTGGTAAATCTACAACAACAACTGTGTATTCATCCAAACAACAACAACAACAGGCCACCATTATTATTATTATTATTATTATTATTATTATCATTATTATTATTATTATTATTATTGTTAATCAGGTGGTGTTTGTTTCCTGACATACTTTGTGGGAATCAACACACTACAATGTACTAAGAGTATAAATTATATACTGTGTTCTGACATTATTAAATGTTGGAACAAAATAATTTATACTTTTCTCTTTTCTTTACAGACATACATTGGATGTGTGTGTGTTACTACTACTACTACTACTACTACCAATACCACTACTACCACTACTATTACTACTACTATTACTACTACAGGTTGCAACGAGGGAGCATCGCTGGCGTGTATGAGTGTGTGTGTTTGTGTATGTGTATTGTATTTGTGTGTGTATGTATTACCAAGGATGAGAGACAGTTTTGTCTCTCATCCTTGTGTATAATTAGAATGTACAATGTCAGGATTTTAATAAAATTGTAATTGTATTTAATTATATATATATATATATATATATATATATATATATATATATATATATATATATATATATATATATATATATATATATATATATATATATATATATATATATATATATATATATATATATATATATATATATATATATATATATGTATTGTATTGTATTAATAAATTGTTAGGATGTATTTGATTATATAAATATGTATGTATTGTATTGTATTAATAAATTGTTATGATGTATTTGATTATATATATATATATATATGTATTTTACTAACGCAAGGCAACTTGCACATGTATAACTAATGCAAGGCAACTTGCAACATGTAATTGCCCCCCTACAGTTGCTGTTGGCCACACCCTGTGTAGAGGGTGTGGTCATCGCCGGGTCCTCTGGAGAGGGCTCGGTGTCATCAGACCAGGTTAGTACTGTACTACCCTCTACATTACACAGTGCTATTGGTTTGTAAGCTGACCAACCAAAAGCTTTGTGTGCTTACAAACCAATACCAACCACTGTACTACCCTTTACATTACACAGTGCTATTGGTTTGTAAGCTGACCAACCAAAAGCTTTGTGTGCTTACAAACCAATACCAACCACTGTGGAATGGACCCAATATCTTTTGTTTGATTTAAGTATTTTTATATTCATGTGTAAATCAAACATAGTTTTTAAATTAAAACTTTAAATAATTAAAACTTTATACAATTTGATCATTTATTTAGATTTTGGACTTCATAACAATTCATGATTAAACTTACACTTAATTACACTTAACAAATATTTAAATAAAACCTTTGGAGTAATTTTTTGTATTCATTTAACAGTAACAATTAAACTATGTAATAAAAATTATAGATATAATTATTAATCCATGACATATATATTTATTTTTCACTTCGGCTGTTGGTTGATGTACTACTACTACTACTACTACTACTACTACTGCCACTACTACTACTGCCACTACTACTACTACTACTACTACTACTGCCACTACTACTACTACTACTACTACTACTACTACTACTACTACTACTGCCACTACTACTACTGCCACTACTACTACTACTACCACTACTACCACTACCACTACTACTACCACTACTACTACTACTACTACTACTACTACTACTACTACTACTACTACTGCCACTACTACTACTACCACTACTACTATTACCATCGCCTTCACATCGTCTGTTATAAAATGGTGAGTATTTTAACCAGTAGTTCCAAAATAATACAATAACTTCTTTTACAGATTTTAATACATTTTTTTTACAGATTTTAATACATTTTTTTTACAGATTTTAATACATTTTTTTTTAGATTTTAATAAAAATTTTTTTACAGATTTTAATAAAAATTTTTTTACAGATTTTAATACAATAACATTTTTTACAGATTTTAATACAATAACATTTTTACAGATTTTAATGCAATAACTTCATCTACAGGTTTTAATACAATAACTTTTTTTACAGATTTTAATACAATAAAAAAAATTTACAGGTTTTAATACAATACCTTTTTTTTACAGGTTTTAATACAATAATTTCCTTTACAGATTTCAAAACAATATTTTTTTTCATTTTTTTTTTTTTAATTTTTTTTCATTTTTTTACAGATTTTGTTTTTCATTTTTTTAGTTTTTTTTTCAATAAAAATTAAAATATACATTGCTTGTTTTTTAATCCTTTGGTGTGAGTCATCGATAAAATTAATTTAGAAGGTAAAACTTAAAAATAATAAAAAGTGAAAAGAATGTGGAAATAAAATGAAAATAAACGAATAATAAATTGAAGATAAAGATAAAAATAATAAAAAAAAATAATAATAAAATGCAAATGAATTTTTTTTAATATTTAAATGCTAAACAAATAAAAAAATATAAATTAAATATATCCAAAAACCAAAATTATGACTCTACTAAAAAAAAAAAAAAGTTAAATATTAGGCCTATATAATAATAATAATAATAATAATAATAATAATGAGAAGGAAAGGAGGGGATAAAGAGATAGAGAAAAGGATGTTAGGAAGTCTGAAATATATTGGCTGGTAAAGATAGAAATGGGTGAGAGTTGAGTTGACGTAAGGTGTTGTTGTTGTAAAATTAAATTTTGATTTGAGATTGGTTTATTTGTAAGATGGAAAGGAAAGTGTCGGTGGTATTTTAATAACAGCCTTCTCACAGTGGTGTCCAGTCGGCGGCAAAAGTCCTGTGGCCTCACTTGCTTCACCGAGGTACACGATGTTCATAGACTCGAGATTATTATGTGTAGAAAACATGTGTATTTCTCGAGTCTATGAACATTGTTTGTTTACCTCTGTGAAGCAGCAGGTGAGGCAACAGGACTTCTGCCGCTGACTGTCCACTACCACTACTACTACTACTACTACTACTACCACTACTACTACTACTACTACTGCCACTACTACTACTACCACTACTACTACTACTACTACTGCCACTACTACTACTACTACTACTACTACTACTACTACTGCCACTACTACTACTACCACTACTACTACTACTACTACTGCCACTACTACTACTACTACTACCACTACTACCACTACTACTACTGCCACTACTACTGCCACTACTACTACTACCACTACTACTACTACCACTACTACTACTACTACTACTACCACTACTACTACTACTACTACTACTAACATCCTATGTGAAAGTGAAATCATTAGACAGTAAATTGTTTGAGATACCCATATGTGGATGATTATTATTGACCACGACTGTATGTATGTATGTATGTATATATGTGTTAGAGATACCCATATGTGGATGATTATTATTTACCACGACTGTATGTATGTATGTATGTATATATGTGTTAGAGATACCCATATGTGGATGATTATTATTGACCACGACTGTATATACAACAGCTCCTGTACTATTAATTCACTCTCTCTCTCTCTCTCTCTCTCTCTCTCTCTCTCTCTCTCTCTCTCTCTCTCTCTCATAATAACAGTTCAAATTAAGCGCTTATTGTAACTCGCTCTGATTGGCCCACCTCAAAAAATCAATACTTAAGATTATCGCTGATTGGCTGAAACCGAATGACATTATTTTAGTGTTAAGGGGGTGCGGAAGTAGGGGACAGGGTTGGGGGGGGGGGGACTGGGGGGTGCGGGAATAGAGGGAAAGGCTTGGGGGGTGCGGGAATAGGGGGGACAGGCTTGGGGTGGGTATAAAGCCTGTAATCTATTCCCGCACCCCCCTAACCCCCCTCCAAGCCTGTCCCCTATTCCCGCAACCCCCTCTACGAGTCTAACACGTGTTATAGGGTTTGTATAACCTTATAGTACAACAACAAACCCAAATATCATAGTTTACACACTCGTCAATGTCTCGTTTCATTATAATTTGGATGACAAGTGGACCTCAAATTTTAGGAAATTTTAATTAGGTCCATCTTTTTCCTATTCTCCTTGGCTGAGAAAATGGGAAGGGTTGGAAAGAATGGGAAGGGTTGAACGAAGAATGGGAAGGATTGAAAAGATAATGGGAAGGGTTGAAGGAAGAATGGGAAGGGTTGAAGGAAGAATGGGAAAGGTGGTAGAAGAAAGGGAAGGAATGAGAAATTTAACAGCCGACTTAAATTCCTTTTATGAAATTCGATAACCCAAACCATTATCCTTTAATTAAAGGGGTGCGGGAATAGGGGGACAGGCTTGGAGGGGGGGGGGGGTTAGGGGGGGTGCGGGAGTTTTTGGGGGGTGCGGGAGTAGGGGATAGTCTGAGTGGTTTAGTAAAAGTTGGAGTCAAGTCTGGAATGGAGTCTAGTTGAAGAGGTAAGAGGTTGAGCTCTGATGGAAAAGCAGAGTTTCTATAGATCTGATATAATGATCAGTGACTGGGTGATGAGTGTGTATTAAAGTTTAAGGTAAAAAAGACTATGAGCTTTTATGTCAAAGTTGGAAAGGAGTGTAGGTAGAGGAAGAGTTGTTGGATATTCACCTTGCTGGTTTTTACTCCAGTCCTCATACTAACTTGACATTATAAATTATATATTTTTTTTTATGCAATGAACGCAGAAATAACTGAAGAAGACACACACACACACACACACACAATTATGAGAATATACGAATACAGACACACATACGCCTACGTTGCACACACACACAGTCATGAGAATATACGAATGCACACACATAGGCCTACGTTACACACACACACACACACACACACACACACACACAGTCATGAGAATATACGAATGCACACACATAGGCTTACGTTACACACACACAGTCATGAGAATATAGGAATGCACACACACACACACAGTCATGAGAATATACGAATACAGACACACATACGCCTACATTACACACACACACACACACACACACACACACACATTCATTCATAAATATATGCAAATAGACATACGTTACTCACATAGCAACACACACACACACACACACACAGTTGAGTGACATTAATTTTGTTGTTTGTTGTGTGAGTGAGTCTTTGGTATTAGATATTATTCATGTTCAAACAATAATTAATCACTGAACATTATTTTTATCATTGTCATAATTTGGTCAGTTTTTTGAGACACGAAAATTGACATAACTTTTGAACAGAGGGTCATAGAGAAAAAATAAAAAATAATTCGAGCCCAATTTACCAACTGTACTTCCATACCAAATTTCATCCAAATCCATATAGATCTTCATGGTCAAAAACCGGTTTAAATAAATTTCCAAAAAAAGTGGCCATAACTAAAAAACGGTGCATCATAGAGAAAAAATAAAAAATCTGTCTCGCCCAATTTACCAACTGTACTTCCATATCAAATTTCATCCAAATCCATATAGATCTTCATGGTCAAAAATCGGTTAAATATTTTTTCCAAAAAGTGGCCATAAGTAAAAAACAGTGCATCGTAGAGGAAAACGGAGAAAATTTAGCCCCCCCTTCTGGTAACCTCTACCCATATGACCTATTCTTCCACACCCATAGGTCAAATGTGCGATTCGACAACATTTTTTACCTATTCCAAAAACCCATATTTTTGGTTGTGGTGTGTGAGTGAATGGAACGTGATAAAGATGAATTTAAGTCTACGGAAATTATACGATGTTATTCCAAAGACAGAGAGAAAGAGAGTTTTTTCTTAGTATGCCGGTCGCCTTTCACAACACACACACACACACACACACACACACACACACACATGGAACAAATTACTATTCATAAGAAGAAATGGTGTGTGTCAAATCCATGCATAATAACTTTAATTAAAGAAAAATATGATAATAGGATTTTATTTAATATACGGGACATTACTTGCGAGCTTGACTCAATCCGGTAAAGATACAAATAGGTAAGAACACACACACACAGACACAGACACACACACACACAGTCACACACACAAACACACGTAACTTGTAGACAAACGAAACAAACAAGCTCCTTCCATGTGTGTGTGTGTGTGTGTTTGGAGGCTTCTGATTCCTCCTGACCATGCCACGAAACAAACAAGCTCCTTCCATATAGGTGTGTGTATGTGTTTGTGTATGTGTGTGTGTGTGTGTGTGTGTGTGCATGTGTGTGTGTGTGAGTATGTATGTATGTATGTATGTATGTTTGTGTGTATGTGTGTGTGTGTTTCATAGCAATATATGAAGGACTCATTTACTCCAATTTTCTGACTACATCAGACACAGGGTTCCTTAAGGGGGTGCGGGAATAAGGGGACGGGCTTGGGGGGGGGGTTTATGGGGGTGCGTGAGTAGGAGACAGGCTTGGGGGGTTTTTGGGGGGTGCGATAGTAGAGGGACAGGCTTGGGATGGGTACAAAGCCTGTCCCATATTCCCGAACCCCCCTAACCCTCCCCCAAGCCTGTCCCCCTACTCCAGCACTCCCCAAAACCCCCCCCGACCCCCTATTCCCGCACCCCCTTAAGGGATTACTGTAGTATGCTTTTGATATTTTGGAGTGCAAATAATTCACTCACAGTATGTCAAAAAAAAAAAAAAAAAAAAAAAAATGGGTGGTCTCTCCCTAACGAAATAAATATATAGTAAATTTTTTTTTCTGTCTCTCTCTCTCTCTCTCTCTCTCTCTCTCTCTCTCTCTCTCTCTCTCTCTCTCTCTCTCTCTCTCTCTCTCTCTCTCTCTCTCTCTCTCTCTCTCTCTCTCTCTCTCTCTCTCTCTCTTTGTGAAATAACAGAGGAAAAATAATAAAAAATATGTTGATTTGTCATGAAAATAAAACTCCCTTCTTATACAGGTAATGCAACTTTATTATTATTATTATTATTATTATTATTATTATTATTATTATTATTTATTCCCTTATCTTCTTCATTAATTAAAAGACACTGTAAATAATTCTCTTTTACATTTTTATATTTTTTCTATTTGTCACTTTTTCAACAGTGTTTATTTCAGCTGTTTGTATGTTTGTATGTCTGTATGTCAACAGCTGCCTAATGATGTATAATTACTTGTTAAAATTCTAACTTCAATATAAATTCTCCCTGCTTTATGTATTATGTATTAATTTGTATGAGCATTGATTCCCTTGGCATTTTATTCATAGTTTTTTTAAATTTGAAGATATTTTTATAGTAGATTATTCATTATTATTATTATTATTATTTTTATTTTATTTTTTTGCCAGATTCTCAAGTGATTTTTTTTTCTCTCTCTAATTTGTCTTGTATTCATAGTTTTTTCATTTGAAGATATTTTTGGTATACCCTTGTTGGATCTCTAGATTTCTTTGATTATTTATATTCATAGTGTCAGGGATTGCATTTCATTTGGTATACAGTTAATATAATGTTAACATTACCCCTTAAAATAAGTTTGAAGTTAACGTGCGGCGTGCAATGTCCCTTAGACTTCATGAGATATGAAAGTGTTGATGTCAGAGACGACTGTGAGAAGCGTGTTTGTAAACTCGCTGTTTATTGGTGGAGTATATGACGTCATCAGTATTTGACGTCATGGATGTTCTTTTCATGTAGGCCTATGATTGGGCGGGAAAGGAAACTTATCTGGCAACGCCTTTAGGGAATAATGACTCGTGGGTCGTGAAGGATGAGTTTCGGTGCAATTGAAAATGTTGTGATTGCCCATCGTCAATTTCCTAAGCGGTTTCTTGTTCTAGGTTAAATAGCACTTGGTAAGGTTACTTATTATAAGTTATATATTATGAGTTGATTGGTGTGTGATGGAAAACCTCACAAGACTGTATGTTAGACCAATAACTGAATGCTACGTCATCTACGGTTCGTTAGTTACCAAGGGCTTTTTTACTGACATTTTCATATTCGTGAGACGTGAATTCGAGGTTAGTGTCTGGCATGTCATCGTCTGATTCAGATTTCGTCTCTCTCCCGCACCTACCTAAGAAAAAAAGGATTTTGTGTCCTTCCATACATTCCTATATACAAGAAGAACTGTGTTTTAGTAGTGACGAAGGAAGACCGCATGTGAATTTGTATGAATTTAGTGATTCTGACGATGAACATAGTGATTGTGGTGAACGAACTCAGTTATCCATTAATTTTGATATTGGTATTAACCACATAATTAACAGTTTTTATGATGAAATAGAAAATATTACATTGGCTGAGAGATTAAAGGGAAAACGAAAACAGACTGATATTCAGTGTAGAAAAGAACAATATACAGTGAATTCGTTGTTTAGAGAAGGTAGCAGCAGTGATTTTTCTGGATTTACCAATGTAGAAAGTGAAAGTGAAAATGTAATTACTGGTGTTACCTACGCGGAAATACATACTGAAGACTTTACACAAGCACGGGTTTACACTAATCAAGGTTCACAGCAGGAAGAACATTCTTATATTCATTCGTCACTGAAGCATTATAATACTGTGTTTGCATTGTATGAAAATATAACATCTACTGAAGAAAAGTGTCTCGAGTTTCTGAAAAATAATAAGTTAATTCCACTTGATGGTACTCCATGCCCTAAATGCAAGAGTAATAAGAGAAAAGGAGTGCTGAAATATAGAACGTGCAATGAAAAAGATCGGAAATGCAATTTGAGACTAATATGTAGTGGAGGTGGTAGTTGTAAGTACCGAGTGTCACCATTTATTAGTACTTTTTTTGACGGTACAACGTGTAGAATTTCACTGCAGAAAGTACTTCAAATTATATACTTTTTTCTCCATCAATATAGAGTTTCCGATGCTAGGAGAGAAAATGAGGTGGCTGAAAACACAATAACTGACTATTATAATTACTGTAGGGAGGTGTGTGTTGCGGCGATTGCTAGTGATCCTTGTGTTATAGGTGGTCCAGGAGAAGTGGTAGAGATCGACGAGTATAATTTTTTTTTAAAGAAAATACAATAAGGGACGACTGCTGAGTGCACAGAACTGACAGAAGGACGGTTGGGTATTTGGTGGTATACAAAGATCAAATAAAGAGTGTTTTATGGTGAGAGTAATTAAAGGACAGAACTAAAGAAACACTTCTGCCTTTGATTTTTAAGTATATTAAACCTGGAACTACAATTATTAGTAACGAGTGGAAAGCATATTTGAAATTGCAGCAACTTGGGTATCACCATAGCACAGTTTGTCACAAATTGAACTTTGTCAACCCACAAAACAAGGCAGTCCATACCTAAAACATAGAAAACTCGTGGAGGTACGCCAAGAGTACCTACCCTGAAAGGTACACATCCGAGCAGCTAAGAGATAGTTATCTGCAGGAGTATTTATATCGTAAAAAATATAAGGATACATTAATTCCGCAGTTCTTCAAAGACATCAGTAAAATATACAAACATCCAGCGATGTAAAAAGTATGTTAACGCATTTCAATTATACAAAATTTGATTTCGTAGTAAAACATTAATTTATCACATCCGACTAGGGCACGGTAATTTGCCCCGGTCACTTTTAAGATGGTTTACACAGGTTATATCCCGGTAGTTTGCCCAGGTAGGGTCCCGGTAGTTTGCCCAGGTTGGGTCACGGTAGTTTGCCCAGGTTGGGTCTCGGTAGTCGGCTGTGGTCTATGTTAAGTTAGGTTAGGTCAGGTCACGTCAAACGGTATTTATTGAAAGAATTACCGTTTTGCAGCAGTGTTGCCAGATCCAGCTTGGTCCCAGTATTTTACCCCTGTCATTTATTGTACTTTATCACGATTATTTCCCGGTAGTTTGCCCAGGTTAGGTCCCGGTAGTCTGATGCGGTCTAGGTTAGGTTAGGTAAGGTCAGGAAAGGTCAGGCTAATTTCAAAATGCCCCATTTGAATATGCCTTATCTTGGAAATGGGGCATTTGCGGAGGAAATGCCATAGAAGAAAATAGTCTTAGAATTGTCTAAATAAGTGGGTAATGAAGGTAGAAAAAAGGTACGCAATAACGGTAATTCTTTCAATATTTACCCGTCAAACTAATTTCCAAATGCACCATTTGGATATGTCCTATCTCGGAAATGGCTTCCCAAAGTTCTCATCAGGTTGTGTGGGTGGCAGAGACACCCAGCCAGTGGTTATACTAGGTTAGGTCCCGGTAGTCAGTCACAGTCCAGGTTAGGTTAGGTTGGGTCAGGTAGGTTGGTCTGGCTCCCAAATATCCCTTAAAACCAATGCAGCCTAGGCTGCCTACTATCCTAACTAATATATAATTACTATTATTTACCGCAATGTATGAATAATTTCCCAGCACCTCCTATAACTGATTTTAGCATCCCCAAGAGGTGCTACCATCCAAGGTTGGGAAATGCTGAAGATGGAAAGTATTTTAGAATGCTCCGAAATAATTCAGGTGGTGATTATTATAGTTGGTTAAAACTAACCGGGAGAAATTGTATATTTATAAATTATACCAATTGTATATCGGTAAAAATAACCAGGAGAAAGTGTATATTGAATAATCAGGTATTGGAGTAAAAATGTATATTAGGAAAATTAACCACATGCGGGAGTAAGCAGTTGTAAAGACGCACAGGGTCATGATGTCATGCTAGGATCGGCTGATGACGTCATAGGAGGCGGGGCCGCCACTGATGACGTCATAGTTTTCAGCCAATCACAAGCATGGAATCATCACGTCTCGATCTCAGGTGCTCAGCTGTTGTTTTTAATCATGGACATATTCAAAAGCCGTGTTTCAACCCCGATCTTTCCCTGATATACTTCATGCCCTCCCCACCTATCGAAGTCAATATTGTTGAGGGAAGTGAAGGAAATCAATATCTGGGACACAGTAAAAACAGAAAGCCAAATGTATTACTAAAAGAAGTTCTGAAATATATCGCTCCCGCTACTAAAGGGTTTACCATATTTTTTTAATTGTTTTACAGCACTAGTAGATTATTCATCATTATTATTATTTGTTTATTTATTTCTTGCCAGTTTCTCAACACTTTTTTTTTCTCTAATTTGTATTGTATTCATAGTTTTTAAATTTGAAATATTTAAATTTTCTAGTATATTATTCATTATTATCATTATTTATTTATTTTTATTTTTTTTGGCCAGTTTCTCAAAAAAAAAAAAAATTCTCTTTAATTTGTCTTGTATCCAGATAGAGAATAATTATCATATGTGGTGCCAATCATATTCTTATACAGCCACCATCAAATATCCTCCAACACTTTCCTTCCATCGTGCAAATAAACCAGTATCATATAAAAATATAATCATACAACACCTTACGTCAACTCAACCCCCTCAATTATTATTATTATTATTATTATTATTATTATTATTAGGTGCTGTAAAATATAATCATACAACACCTCAAACCCCTCAATTATTATTATTATTAAGAGGTGCTGTAAAATATAATCATACAACACCTTACGTCAACTCAACCCCCTCAATTATTATTATTATTATTATTATTATTATTATGAGGTGCTGTAAAATATAATCATACAATACCTCAACCCCCTCAATTATTATTATTATTATTATTAAGAGGTGCTGTAAAATATAATCATACAACACCTTACGTCAACTCAACCCCCTCAATTATTATTATTATCATTATTATGAGGTGCTGTAAAATATAATCATACAACACCTCAACCCCCTCAATTATTATTATTATTATTATTATTATGAGGTGGTGCAAAATCATACATGTGTTGTTTTTTATAACCAAGATAATTACTACAATGGAAGGAAAGTGTTGGTGGATATTTGATTGTCGCTGTACAGTTACTTAATTAACTAGGATTATTTAATATTATTTAAGGAGGGTAGTACAGTGTAGGGTTGTAAATCTGGAGTAAATGATTCCTTCAAACTATTCCATAAACAGCATAGATTATTCTACAGTATTAAAGAGGTAATTCACTTTGGTTACATTGGAGTGCCTTGATTCCTCCAAAGTATGCCAGGAAACAACAGGACCAGATGAACAAAAATAATGGTGTTCTGTTGTTGCTTGGAATAGTTTGGAGGATTCAGTTGCTCCAGATTTACCAACACTGAACTTACCCTATAAGGATACAATAAATTATTCACTTCAGTATAAAGTTGTGTTGTAGTTTTATTATTGTCTTACATTTTGTGTGTTTGTTATGATATCTTGAAACCAACAGCTTGTATGAATGAATACTTGTTGTCAATTGTACAGCCACAATCAAATATCCACCAACACTTTCCTTCCATGGTAATAAATATCTTGGTAATAAAGAACAACACGTGTATGATTTTGCAACACCTCATAATAATGATAATAATTGAGGGGGTTGAGTTGATGTAAGGTTTTGTTGTATGATTATATTTTACAACACCTTATAATAATAATAATAATAATAATAATAATAATAATAATCATTGAGGGGGTTGAGTTGACGCAAGGTGTTGTTGTTGTATGATTATATTTTGATATGATACTGATTTATTTCCATGATGAAAGGAAAGTGTTGTAGGATATTTGCTTGTGGTTGTTTTAAGTCACCTTTACTCCCAAGTACATGATTTCTTTGTCTTTCCTTCAAAAAACAGTAGTAAGTTCCAAGCAACAGGATACCATTATTTGTCTTCATTTTGGGTCTGTTTCCTAGCATACTTTGGAGGAATCATGGCACTGCAATGTAACAAAAGTTAATTACCACCTTAAGGTGGTAATTCACAATACACCACACATTGTATAAGTATGTACAGTCGGCAGCATAAATTCACGTCCATCTCATCTTGAACCAGTTTTTATTCCAACAACATACATAATTTACCATATGAGACCTATATCTGTCATCTCTGTATTAAAATTGTATTCCCGTACATCACTATAGCTAATACTGTACAGCCACAATCAAATATCCACCAACACTTTCCTTCCATTGTGCAAAATAATCAGTATCATATCAAAATATAATACAACACCATATGTCTTCTCAACCCCCTCAATTATTATTATTATTATGAGGTGCTGCAAAATCATACATGTATTGTTCTTTATTACCAAGATATTTACTACGATGGTGAGAAAGTGTTGGTGGTTATTTGATTGTGGCTGTACATCTAGTCAGAAAAAACAACAATTGGGAGAACAGAAACAATGGATGGAGTACATTTATTAAGTGAAGAAGCATGTATTAATAACTGAGTTTAAATAAATGTAACACCATATCCCCCACCCCACTCCCCTACCCCCCCTCTTGATTATCATATAATGACGTCATGATTTGGTGGAGAATGTAGTTCACGTTTTGGTTCATAATTCATTTATTATTAATTATTCAGAATTCATTATTATATAATTAAATTCCCCATAATTTTCCCTATATTTTAATATAATAATTTCTTTAATTACACAATTAATTAACGAAATTAGCGAATATTTTATATTTATATTTTCCAACCGTGACTAATTGGTACATTGGAGCACTTTGGGTGTTCCAAGGTATCTCAGGCAACACAACTTAATGCAGGAATAATACAGTTTGGAGGAATCAGTTTGCTCCACAATTACCCTATGGAAATCTGGGTTCCTTTATAGTACTTTGATTCCTCCAAAGTATGTCAGGAAAGAGAATTAATTAATAAATATAATAGTATCAATCCTGTTGTATGGAATAGTTTGGAGGAAACCAATTGGTCCAGTATTACCACAACCAACACCACAGCTTCGAATTAATTAGCTTCGAATGAATCAACTTGGTGAACCATTTTAGAGGGGGTGTAGGGAGGGGGTGGAATATTAGGGGGGTATGGGGGAGTGTAGGGAGGGGGTGGTGTATTAGTGGGGTATGGGGGGTGTAGGGGTGGTAGCTTCGAAGCTGGTTCATACTAAGCTATCACCCCTACACCTCCCCAACCACCCATTCTCTCCACATGTCCAAACCAGCTTAACACACTCTGCTCTGCCCGACCTGTTAGCTATCTCACTACATCTGTCCTTCTCCTCACTTCCTCATTCCTGACTCTGTCCATTCGAGTCACACCACACATGCTTCTCAGACATCTCATCTCTACTACATTCCACCTTCTTTTCTCACTTTCTCCCATATTCCATGTTTCCGCTCCATACAGTACATTAGGCACTGCTATCTCTTCGTACAACTTCCTCTTTACGTCCATTCTAAGTGACTTACAGTCAAACATCCTATTCATTCCTCCTAGCACCTTTCCTACCTCATTTACTCTACATTTTACCTCTGTCTCTATTTTACTACCCACCATCACCTTTGACCCCAAATACTTAAAGCACTCCACCTCCTCCAATATTTCACCATCTAGCATTATATTCATCCTTCTATCCTTTGCTACACTCCTAGATCTCATTACCTTGCTCTTTGCCTCGTTCACTCTCAGTTTCCTCCTGCACACCCGTCCAAACTCCTGCACTAACATACTCAGTTCCTTTTCTGACTCTGCCACTATTTCAGTCTTCTCTCCATCACCCTAGCATTTACCTCTCTTACCACACTGTCCATAAAAAATATTAAACAACCATGGTGGCAACACACAGCCTTGACAGAGTCCTACCTTTACTTCCCACTGTAACACATGCTCTACTGTTCACATAGAAACTTTTCACCCCTCTCAATAATCCCTCCCCCCTCCAGCCCGTACAACTGCAAAACCTTCCACAATCCATTTCTATCAGTTCTATCATATGCTTTCTCGAGATCCATAAATGCCCATACTACTTCTTTACTTTTATCTAATTATTTTTCACACACCTGCCTTACTGCAAATATCTGGTCCACACAACCTCTTCCTCTCCTAAAGCCACCTTGCTCTTCACTAATCACAGCCTCCGTACCCTCTCTGACTCTCTTAATCAGCACCTTCCCATACAGCTTTCCTACTACACTTAACAGGCTTAAACCCCTGAAACTCGTACATTGGTATCTATCCCCCTTTCCCTTATATAGAGGTACTACACAAGCACTCACCCATTCTACAACCACTCCATCATACTTGTTCCACCATATTTCAGTCATTCTACAGTGCATCCATCCAAACCTGAAGCTTTCCCTGTTTTCATCTCTCTCATTGCCTCCTCCACCTCCATCTTTCCCTGTTTTCATCTCTCTCATTGCCTCCTCCACTTCCTTCTTTCTTATCGCTCCTCATTTAATCCCTCCAACCTGTTTACTTCATTTCCCCTTCCAAACACAACAATTAAGTGTTGTGCATATATTACCCCCTAGTGAAGGACTGTTAAGGACTCTGGATTGTACACGTGTACCATTGTGTTGTTGGTGGTCGCCCCCAGTGTTTTAGCCCCACCCCTTCCTCTCTCTCATTTACTATGGCCACGTGACAACAAGGGATACTACTGCTGTGTATTGTGTATATACTGATGTGTTAGTGTTGTGTATATCGTACCCCCTGGTGAAGGACTGGTACACTTTACACATGTGCCACTGTGTCCTTTGTGCTTGCCACAAAGTTCTAGCCCTCCCACTCTCTCATTACATTGGCCACGTGAGAAAAAGGTAGGGGTGAGCAGTGTACCTGTGTTACCGTACTGTCTCGTCTGGCCGCCGCCTTGCAATCCACACACACGTACGACACAATTTATTTTCCTCCACTTGTGCTACACCTCATACTCACCCTCCACCCACGCCAATATTTTCTCCACCAATACGTAATACCCTCTCACAACACCATTCCACATACATTCCATTACCACCACCAACCTCGTCTCCACATGACATTCAACCTCCACTAGCCTCTCGTCCCACGCCGCTCCACACACACACGCACATACACCCGAGCTCGTAAATTCGCGATCACGTTCCCAAATGTTTATGTCATCTGACCTGGTAACACTGTGTGGGGAAGGTGTCATTGTTGGTGAAAGATTGTATCATGTCCTTCTACTATGTTCCACCTACTCTGATTCCTCCCCAAATAAATGTTACCAGCTCAAATGGCATAAAGATCTAAATACGTGGTCGCGAATTTACCAGCTCGGGTGTACATAATTTTTTTCCCCTCCACCTGTGCGCTACTCAGCCCGCTCCACACACACCTCGCCACTTTTCTCCACATTCACCTACTACATTTTCGCACCCACATTCCACCTACAACCCTAGTCTCCACTCCACACTCTCTCGTCCCTAAAACCTAACGATACGCCACTCCACATACACACACTACCTTCCACCCTCACACCACCATGTGCCCCACCAACTCCACCACACAAGACACCCCCACTGCCTCTCCACCCTAACAAAACACCGTCACACTCTCACACAACATCACCCACAACTCCACACTCCACATTC
Source organism: Petrolisthes cinctipes (assembly GCA_033782935.1). NCBI lineage: Eukaryota > Metazoa > Arthropoda > Malacostraca > Decapoda > Porcellanidae > Petrolisthes > Petrolisthes cinctipes. Next base: position 156,007 of record JAWQEG010001882.1, on the reverse strand, counting down.
CTTACGTTGCACCCTTTTCCTGCGGTCTGGCACGGCAGCGCCCTTCAGGATGAGAAATACCAGGCTGTACTACGCGTCCTACCCTCGGAGGTGTTCGCATCTGTTACTCCACTTCTCACCCACCACACCCCCAGTTCCAAGTACGAGGGGGTGAAGGCGGCCATCACGACGGCTCAAGGGATGTCAACGATGCAGCACTACAAGGCCCTGGAGGATGTGTAAGTGGAGGGACGCCGCCAGTCAGTCCTGTTGTGACACATGCAGCAGTTGAACGTAGAGGCCGGCTCTCCCTTGATCAACTGCATCTTCAGAGTGCGGCACACCCGGCTCCTGCCTCCCGAGGTGCAACTCCATCTCCTGGCCCAGCCCAACCCCACACTCCAATAGTACGGGGAACTGGCTGACACACTGATGGAGGCCCACAACGACCACGCTGGGGTATGGCTGACACAACCCACAGCCGCAGCCAACGCCACCCAACCACCACAACAACAACCAGTCATCAAACCAGCGGCACCAGCACTACCACCTCCTATGCCCGCCCTCGACGCCACGACCATCATGTGTCAGCTTGAGGCACTCTCTGCAAAGGTAGACCTACTCCAGTCACCACCCACCATACAGGATCACAGCTGGGCTTCACCTCCATGCCAGCTACCTCCTCCACAACAGGTGCTACCACCACCACCACCACGTCAACAACCTTGGCAGGACCCCCACATATGTTCCTGCCACCAGCGGTTCGGGTACCAGGCAAGCAACTCTCGCCCACCGTGTCGCTGAGCCGCCCCTACAGGTCTTGCCTCTACCAGATGGAACCAGGGAAACGAGTAGGGTGGTGGCAACACGGTGCCTCCATCGCTACCACCTGCCCCTCAGCCACATCCCCTACTTACTTACCCTCACGTACACATATGTAAAACACACCATTTCTTCCCTTTAATATTATTTACTAGCGGAGGTACCTGGCGTTGCTGGGAAAGATGCCTATATGAATAGGGCTAAGGACACATATTATAGTTTAGCAAGCAACTTTATTAAATTATTATCTTAGTGAGAGATGTTTTCATTGATATACAGTCAATCAATCAATCAATCATTTCCTGTAGCACCCACGGGGATGCATAGGGCCTCAATGAACTCGTGCCACCACACCTTATCCTGAGCTAACTCCTCCAAATCTCCCCAACATTCATCTCCCGCTTCCCGCCTCATTGTTCTCACCCACGTCTCCCTAGGCCTTCCTCTTCTTCTTGTACCATGTGCTACCCACCCTAGTGTATCTCGTACTATCCCATGTCTTCTATACACATGACCTAACCACTTCCAACGTGACATCCTAACATATTCATCAACTGGCTGCACCCCTGTTATTTATCTAATTCTGCTATTCGATATCCTATCCCACCACGTAAATCCTAATATTCTTCTAAGTACCTTATTTTCAAACACCAAGAATTTACGGTCCATATTCGCTGTACTGTACCATGATTCGTGACCGTAGGTTAGTATACTCCTAACCATTACTTTATAAATTTTGATTTTTGTATGCACAGAAAATTTTTTATTCTTCCAAACAGTTTTAAGCATTCCCATTGCCTGATTTGCCTTTCTTAACCTTTCTTCGTATTCTAAGGTCAAAGAACCATCCTTCGTTAAACAGGTACCCAAATATTTAAACGTTTCAACCTGCTTTACCACCACACCTCCAATCATACAGTCCTGTGCATTTTCCATGTTCATATTAATAATTTCAGTTTTTCCACAATTAATAACCAAACCCACCCTTAAGCCCTCTCTCACTAAACAATCCAACACCCTCTGCATCTCCTCCGGCCCATCACACATCAAAACTATATCATCTGCATAATCCAGGTCCAAGAGCTTCCCATTCTCTCCCCAAAGTATACCTGCACCAGTTTCTGTACCAACCCTTTTCATTACGTAATCTATGACCAATACGAAAAACAAAGGTGACAAGATGCCACCCTGAATCACACCTGACTTGACTTCAAACGGATCACTCATACAACCATCAACCATCACTTTACAAAATGTGCCATCATGCATGTTCGTAACGACCTTCACAAACTCCTCCAGTATTCCATAAAGCCTCATAATCTTCCCCATAGTCCCTCTCGAAACACTATCAAATGCTTTTTCGAAGTCACCAAAGCAAAAGCTCAACGGAACTCTCATTTCATTTACTTGTTGCATTAAATGCCTAATAATAAAAATTTGATCATTACAACCACGTCCCTTTCTAAAACCGGCCTGCTCGTTCCTAAGTATATCATCAACCACTGGCTCCAGCCTATTTAACAACACTCTACAGTCAGGACCATTATAACAGTTATACGTAAACTTTTATTTAAAAAAATTCTGAGACATGTCATGACCATGTCATGGTGTCATGCATATGGGTGTCATGTCCAGGCTATTCAACCATGACATCAGTCATGGGCCTGGCCCAGGCATTGGGTAACGGAAAATTTCAGTTTTAACTTCTGTTCGAGCGGTACATTTGGCGCGCGATTTTACTAAGTTTAGAGTAAGTTTTACGGAACCCAAGATGTCCACTGTAACCATCATGAGCTAGCCTTAATACATCTGAGTGTACTGAACTAGGTAACACAATCTGATGGGTTTCTGACCAACAATAATTGGCTGATAGAGTTAGAGGTCGGTATGCACTCATGAGTACACCTTGATCATAATAGAAGGCAGGTAGGGTGTCTACATCCTTCTTGTCTAGAGCAGCATGTTGCCCTGCAGCTAAAGAAAGGTCAGTTTCATGTGCCTGTATCAAATCTACTTTAGAGATAATATCAAAAGGAGGCATGGAAAGTGAAGGAGACTGACATTGCTTCTGAGAGGCTTGTTGGACCTGTGAACAAGTCAACACGTAGGAGGGAAAAACATCAGAAGGTTCAGAAGGGAATACAGGTAAAGACTTTTCTACAGTTAAAACATTAGGTACCACAAGTTTACCTGCAATGTCATTACCAAGCAATAAATGAATTCCTTCAACAGACAGGTTTCCTTTCTGTACTGCCACTTTGACACACGAGGCGACAAGGGAACACTTAAGATAAATTTGGGCCACAAGGTATGAAGTCTGAGAGGTGAGACTGGAAATTAGTATACAGTATACCTTATCTCCAGTAAAGTTATCTTCTAGATGGGGAAGAACATTACTTAGCAGTATGGACTGAGAAGCCACCGTGTCTCGTAAGACCTTAATAGGATAGGTCTGACCCTCCTTTGTCAAAGCCACGTCACCATCAAAAATAAAGTAATCAAACAACTGTTTTGACTGGACAACACTACTATTAGAAGCTACAGGATTTGATGAGGTAGAGGAATCTGATGCAGTAGAGATGAAACTTTTCCTACTACTTGTACATTTGGGGTGTTTACAAAAAGCAATAGTATGGCCTGGCTTCCTACAGTATACACATGTTAATTGGCTAGTAGTGAACCCGCTACCCCTCAGCTTATCCTTAGCATCTTTGTATTGAAATTGTCAGAGTAACTTTTTACAGAAAGAGTGAGGTCTCCCTCACGCCTCGACCAGATCTGGAGCCTCAAAGCCTGAGCATCTGCTTGTTCCGCCACCCTCAATAGTTCCATCTCGCCCCTCTCCTCTATGTATTTCACAATAGGTAAGGGCACTTTTCTTTTAAATTCCTCTAGGACAATGAGATTAATAAGTTCTGAATAGGTGGTGACCGAAAGAGCATTTAGCCATTTCTTAAAATATTTAAGCTTATCACATGCAAATTCCACATATGTTTGAAGCTTATTTTTGACCAGTTTCCTGAATTTATCTCTGTACGTCTCTGGGGTTACCACATGGGCATACAGAATCTGTTGCTTGACAAACTCATAGTCATTAGGTCTATCTAGGTAAGTGTAAGTACAAAATGATTTACCTGTTTGTTTAGGGGCAATCAGCGACATCTTTAGGCCACTCGTTTTTAGTTGCTAATCGTTCGAAAAGGTTAAATGAACCCTCAATATCACCTTCATCAAAAGCAGGTATCATTACAGTTACACTAGACATGTTAAAGGACAGTTCCTTTTCCTCCACTCTGCTTCCTTCTCTACCTTGTTCTCTACCCATTGCCAACTTTTCTAGTTTTTCTCTTTCAAGTTACATTTTCTCCCATTCGAGCTGGTATTGCATTTCTACCCAGAGCTTTTCAACCTGAGAAACTTCAGGTTTGTTATTACTCTTACCACCCGGTGTTTTAGCAGACTGAGTTGGAGGGATAGTGTCAAGGTTAAAAGAGACTTATTCCTCATCTTCAGTGTCGGGTAGAGCAGGGGTGTCCATAATTCCCTGCTTCACTAAATATTTTACAACAACATCCTTAATTACCGACTTAGTGAGTTTACTTGGGTGATCAGGTAAAGGGATCTGAACATTTTAATCCACTCTTTCTTCCTAAACATATTTATGTATTCAGGGATTTTTTTTTTTTAATTCCTTGCACCATGGAATCAATCAATAGGCAGACAACAATACATAAGGGTAGGCGGGACCCATGAAAATCCAATGACTACACACACACACACACACACACACACACACACACACATCACGAAAACATAACAGAATGAGGCACAAGAATACAGACAAATATTTACATTATGACCAACTTAAATTCACCAAAACGAGGGTGGCGTACCAGAAGTTCCTCCAAAACCTGGTGGTTCAGTCAGGGGAGGGGTTAGCAAGGAAAGATTCTACACCATAGCCCTTACCTTCCAGGATTAAAAATATACCAGATGGATAACCATGATTAAATATGACAATAAATGAAGAGAGTTAGTTTGGCTTGATTGAAACACGACCCGATGTCTATGTTTACCATTACCATATGCTCTCAAGGTGTTAATCAATACGTTTAGTAAGGCGATACACAGTATAAATGAACCGTATATAAAATGTTTGAGTACGACAATTACAAACGAGAGACCTTCCTTATTCCTTCACACAAAAATAAGGATTCTTGTACAGTGCATGAGGTAGAGAATATACCGTAATACTCTACATGTTAATGATCAACGCCTATGAATACCCATTCCTCCCAGAGAAATAATGACTAAACGTACCAATATTAACACTAGTAATGACAGAAAGCTCCCTTGAGTGTAGCCATAACACTTAACACTTAAACAAGTAAAGGACACTTTGAGTGTGCTTTATCATCTACCAGGTTTGTACACTGCACAACATACACCTATATCATTTGAAACACAGTGGTGAAGGGAGGTTTGCTTACAACTTATTAGGTAGTTTAAAACCGTAGCATCCTGGCAGGGTCGCCATTTAATGTTACGCTCAGTTGATTTTCCAGTTCATGCCCGAGACTAGGCACAACATTAAAATAAAATTAGAGTTAGAACGGATAACCAATGTGGTTCACAGAGGATAATAGGGCATGGAGAGAGGAGGGATTTAATATGTATATACAGTTTACAAGCATTAAGACAAAGTTACAACCCAATTCCTTACAACGTATAAAAATTAACCTAAATAACACATAACCTATTAACAATAACACATAATTTAGGCTACACTGGTTACATAGAGGAGAGAGGCAAGGGTTACTGAACAATAGTCACGTGAGTAGTGATGATAATGACGGAGGTAGCAGGCACACAGATAAGGAGTATCCGGTAGATAAGACTACCACACACAAAGCTGGTATGTGGCAGGAAACTACACTGAGGGAGACCTGCCCACTGTGTTGTTGTTGTTAATTATGCTTTATGCCTATCGACTTGTTAATGGTCATTAAGGCGATATATTTATAGAGTGATTGCTTGTATGTATGTGGAAAAGTGTACGGGTGTGTCATGGTGTGTGTGTCAAGGTGTGTGTGTGAGTGTGTCAAGGTGTGTGTGTGTGTGTGTGTGTGTGTCAAGGTGTGTGTGTGAGTGTGTCAAGGTGTGTCTGTGTGTGTGTGTGTGTCAAGGTGTGTGTGTGCGTGTGTGTCAAGGTGTGTGTGTGTGTGTGTGTTAGTGTCTCCTCCTCCTCTGCGTGTTGGAAATCGGCAGGAGATTTGTTGTGTTGATTGATTGATTGATTGATATTAGGCGCCGCAACAGCGAGGTCATATAGCACCAGAAAACGGTGATAGAGAGGTGAGACAGCAAACAGGAAGGAAATAGAAAGAATAGAGGGACAAAAGCTAGTGTCTGGGGCCGAAGGGGTGCCAAAACCGTTAAAGTATTGCCCACATCACTAATGCAGGCAATACCTCCCTACGGAGTGTTGTGTTGATGTTTTGAAGAGTGGACGAGCAGACGGTGTTGCTCTGTTCGTCCACACCTCCCAAACTTTGAAGACGTCGGGGTCCCGGTAACGTGAGGTGTACTGGAAGAAGAGGTCAAGGAGACAGTAAGTGACAGTAGCTCTATGGTGACAGTAGGTGGTGGTTGTGGTGTTGGTGGACTGTCTGTCCTTCTCCCCCTCTTCCTCTTCCCTGCCATCTGCCATCCTCCATGTCCATGTTGTCGCCGGTGGGGTCATCTTTGGTGGTGGTGGCTGAGGTGGAGGTGGAGTAGGAACTGGTGTCTGTGTCCTCCTCCATCTCGGGGTCTTGTTGGGCAGTCTCAGGTGGTGGTGGTAGTGGTGATGCCTTTCCAACATTCCCCCGGTTGATTGGACGAGGCAACATCAATCGGCGACTGGGGTGGGCCGGAGGTGTGGTTATTGGTGTGTCAGCTCTGCTCCTCCTCCATCTTGCTGCATCGTTTCTTGGTGGTGGGGGGGGGGGGGCGGGGGTTGTAGATCAGGAGAAATGGCTATTGGTGGCAAGCCATTTCTTCTGAATATGTCTTGGAGGAGGTCGGAAAGACGACCCAGCCCTTCTGCAGCTAAGGTAACAGCAGTCTTGGTCAGACGGTGAAGATGTCTGCCTGCTGCTGCCGTTGCTGGGGTGGCTGGGCGTCAGCCGTCTTCCTCCCACGGGCATGGAGTGAGCCTAGGACCTGCCCACCATCAGGTCCGGCTACGTTGGTAGCCTCCACACCCTTCCTCACTTCCTCTACGTTCCCCAGTGATGGTGGTGAGGTGGTAGCAGCAGAGAGAAAGATATAGGTGAAACTGGGAGATCTTTTGATGTTAGAATGAAAGAACATAAACGAGATATGACGAATTGTAACACAAATAATGCTAACTTTGTCCATGCATATGACAACAACGACTGTATTGATTGGAATTCTGGTAAAATGATAATTAAGTGCAACAATTTCAAGAAACGTAGAATATTAGAATCAGTATGTATACAACACTATAAAAACTTTAACTTAAATGAAGGTATGTTCAAACTAGATCCATTAATGAGAGCATTAGTGGTCAAATCCCTCCCAGATGTGGGGTCGGGTCCCTGAAGAATGACCAGGTCAGGTCGGTTGGGTGAGGTGAGGTGTGGTCTGTCTGTCATCAGAACACACCTTGTCCCTCCCTCCCCTTGTCAGCTACTTATTTTCCTTTCATGTTTCATTCAACTCTGTACTGCTGAAGAGGGAGGTAGTTGCCTCCGAAACGTCCATATTAAATACATTTTTGTCTATAAAAAGTGGGTTTTTCTTAGCAAGAGAAAGATGTCCTTCATGTGGACGAGGTAATCTCGCTCGTAGCAGGTAACAAAGCCATATTCCTTCGAATGGTTAAAACCCTTCACCCTGCCAACAAGACGGTAAGCAGGGGAAGTGGTGGGGGCTGTAGTAGGTGTTGACTGGACCATGGCTGGTTGTAGAATCAACCGACTGTGGATTGTTTTGTTGTTTGTTTGCACGGGAAAATACCTCTGCTTGGGCCTTATGCCTGTGCTGGCGGGCCCAACAGTCTGGTTTCCACACCAATACCCGACTCTGTTTGGGGGTGGATATATATATATATATATATATATATATATATATATATATATATGCAAAATAACCACAGGAGAAATAATAGACAGAAACGTAAGTACTTTCGTATATTACATCCTCAGACAGAGTGGATGTAATATACGAAAGTACTTACGGTTCTGTCTATTATTTCTCCTGTGGTTATTTTGCATACACACACCCCACGGTGAAGTGAGGTTTCTGCATATATATATATATATATATATATATATATATATATATATATATATATATATATATATATATATATATATATATATATATATATATATATATATATATATATATATATATATATATATATATATATATATATATATGCAAATAAATCACTTGGTGGCACGTGATCCAGGAATATGCGTAAATCCACAAGGAAGGAAAAATAAACACGGAGTCCCAAGCGCTTTCGTGTATTCACATCTTCAGGGGAAATACAGAGTGTAGAAGAATGGTTGCTGAGAGGCACCTTATATACCGATACAATTAATAACTAACTGGCAACCTGAAGGTGTTGCCACTACGAGTTCAAAGCAATACACACCCATATGGTGCATACAAGGATTAACTACCTGACATGACCTCTAAACCTGAGATTATCATTATGGAATAGCAGTTGGAATTATCTTATTAACAATCTTGTCTATGATGAAACTATCCAACTTGTACATACCATTGTTTAAGTTCATATTAATATTTTCTGTGTGTTTAATCAAACTTGACTCTATGATATTTCTATTTACGGATGAGTTACAAGACATGATTGATGAGGCATTATCCCAGTCAATACAATGATTATTGTCTCTCATATGAATAAATAAAGCATTAGATTCTTGTCCGGTCCTAACACTATATTTATGCTGTTAGACCCTGGTTGAAAGGTCTTTTCCAGTTTGTCCTATAAAGAACATATTGCATTCTTTACAAGGTACTGTGTAGATACACCCACATGAGGATTTGGGTGAATTTTTTATCAACATTTTCTTGACTGTGTTATCATTGCAGAAGGCAACATTAACATTCCATGTTTTTAGAAGATGAGGGATTTGGGCAAATTTATAACTGTAGGGTAATATCAGTAAGTTTTTATTGTCACGGGGTAGGGGAGGTTCAACCCTATAAAATGATGTTCTTGCCAATTTTAAGGCTTTATCCAAAAATGGTTTGGGGTATTTTAATTTTGTTCCAATGTCAGAGATAAATCCAAATTCCTCATCCATGAATTCAGGACTACATACACATAGAGCACGTAAGTACATGGAAGAGAAAACAGACAGTTTGACTTTATCGTGGTGTGCAGAGTAAAAATGAATATATGACAAAACATTGGTTGGTTTCCTGTATATGCTAAACTTAAAAGTGTTGCCTACCCTGTGAATCAGGCAATCCAAAAATGGCAATTTTCCATCCTCCTCAATTTCAGTGGTAAAATTAATGGAAGGGGCTAAGTTGTTAAGCAATGGCAGAAAGTTATCTAGATTTTCAGTACACGGCCAGAGGCAAAGTACATCATCTACGTACCTGTACCATACCGCATTACTGGGTAAAATGTTATTAAGCAGTTTCTTCTCAAAAAACTCCATGTACAAATTGCTCAAAACTGGGGAGAGTGGATTGCCCATTGCCATACCAAATTTTTGCTCAAAATATTCATCTTGAAAAACAAATTTGCAGTCTTTAATGCATAGCTTAATCAATTTTAGGATAGCATTTTTGGTGATAGGGAGAGGGATATTATCAAGTATTTCATCAAGATAATCCAAAAGGTCGTCAACAGGAACTTTGGTAAATAGAGATTTAACATCAAAACTCACAAGCTTAAATGCACCAGTTACCTGTAAACTGTTAAGTTTTTCTACTAAGTCAACATTATTTTTTATGTTGGAGTCCGAAATTGTGCCAACTAAAGGGCTTAGCAAGGAAGTTAACCACTTTGATAATTTATAGGTGATGGATCCCACAGAACTAATAATAGGTCTGGCTGGATTATTGGGCTTGTGAGTTTTAATGAGTCCATACATGTAGGGCAGGGAAGGAGAACGAGAGGAGAACTGTTTTATAAGTTGATCATTACCCTTTAACACTGTTTTCATTTTCTTATTGAAATGAGAATTCACCGTTTCAATGGGATTCTTTCTAAGCTTCGAGTACGTTACATCATCACTTAATAAATCTTCCATTTTGAGTATGTAATCATCTTTTTTCATGATAACTACTGCATTCGACTTGTCAGCTTTCATATAAGGTGCCTCTCAGCAACCATTCTTCTACACTCTGTAATTCCCCTGAAGATGTGAATACACGAAAGCGCTTGGGACTCCGTGTTTATTTTTCCTTCCTTGTGGATTTACGCATATATATATATATATAATATATATATATATATATATATATATATATATATATATATATATATATATATATATATATATATATATATATATATATATATATATATATATATATATATATATATATATATATATATATATATATATATATATATTCGGCATAGCCTTTTCTATCTTCCCCTGTGTCGAACTTAAGACCAAGAGAAAGAGCTTCCTTTTCATATTTGGTTAGGATTCTGCTGGATAGGTTTAACACTAAGTCACTATGCCGAATATGTGTCTAAGAATTATAAGTGGTCAGACAATGATGTAGAAAAAGGGTTCATTCAAGGTGTTTTAGCGTGTTACAAAGCCCTATCTGATGAGCAACCAAGTGCACTACCGAGGAGATACAACGAGGCCCTAAAGTCCCTAAAAAATGACCCGGACATAATGATAACCAGTGCAGATAAAGGTGGAGGTGTGATAATACTAAATAAATGTGATTACATAGACAAGATGATGAACCTCCTTAATGATAAATCCACGTATAAGGAGAAATATATAGGATATGCTGAGAGTGAATCAGAAAAATTCAATAAGGAAGCCAGAAAAATAATGAGAAGATCGGAGAAAGGCAAGCGACTCATCAGATTACTAGAAGAAAATCCACAACCACCGAGGATGAGAGGACTTCCAAAAGTACATAAACCGAATATTCCAATGAGACCAATAACATCTGGCATAGGTAGTGCGCCACATAAGGTGGCCAAACAGCTTGCGATGCCACTGTCCCGTGCTCTAGGATCCATCAGTGGTGCACACTTGAAAAATTCATTGGATTTGATATCACGACTCAATGAAATCGATTTCATAAACAAGAAACTCGCCAGCTTCGACGTAAAATCACTATTCACCAATGTACCAGTCGAGGGAGCCATAGAAGCAGTGAGGAAGGCACTGGACCACATCAGGGAGGAGGACCTACCACTACCCAGGACAGATTTCATCAAGATGGTCTCATTGTGTGTACGATTCGGGGTGTTCATATTTAATAATGAAGAATATGTGCAACACAGGGGTATAGCCATGGGGAGCCTACTAAGTGCTGTCTTATCTAGTTTATATATGGAGACACTAGAAGCTGATAAATATACTAGAATAATAGGTAGGAACAGTGTATGGTATAGATATGTCGATGATGTCCTTGTAGTAGTACCGAATAATACCAATATAGTCAATAAATTGAGGATGTTAAATAATGTACAGAGGGATATCCAGTTTACTGTTGAGGAAGAAAAAGAGAACATGCTACCGTTTCTAGACACTATAATAAGAAAAACGGAACAAGGCGTAAAATTCTCGGTGTACCGGAAACCCAGTAACAAAGATGACTTTATTCACTATCTATCTGCTCACAATGCTAGGATTAAGTCTGGAGTGGTGATAGGATTTTTTCTAAGAGCTTACAGGATATGTGGTAATGACAGCTTGGACGATGAAATTAAGTATATAATAGAGGCATTTAAGAAATTGAAATACCCTGTAGGTTTGCCAATTAAACTAAAAAACAAAGCACTTAAAATCATCGAACGAAAGAAAGATGAAACTAATAACAGCGAGAAAAATGAGAAAAGATTTGTATTTGTACCTAATTTTAATATTGGCTCGATATTAGATAGACATATGAACAAGGTTGGCTTAAAAATTGCAACATCATCTGGAAAGAGAATCGGCGAACTAACCCAGGCAAACAAGAACAAGCGTGTCAATAATAACAGCGTGATATATAGTATACCATGTAATGGGTGTGACAAGATGTATATAGGAGAAACAGGAAGAGGTGTAAAGAAAAGATTATATGAACATAAAGCTGACGTAAGGAAGCACAACACAGCTAATTCATTGGTAATGCATATTGAAGAATGTAATAATTTACCCAGATGGGAGGATTCATCAATCATTCATAGTGGTTTGTATAAGAAAATGAGGAAAGCATTGGAAGCAGCATACATTTGTACAAATAATGTTCATAATCATAGAGAAGGGTTTATGAAGTGGTGTAGATACTCAGCCAGTATAACCCTGGAGTATAAAAGAAAGGAGGGGGTGAGGTGAGGTCAGGTCAGATGAGATTAAGGAGTGGCAGGTGCAATGTAGGCCACCACCAGGTATATATATCTCGGGGTACCCTCTTCTCTATGTCATTTCTCTCTGAAGATGGACTCTGTGTAGTCCGAAACGTAAGAGTTATAAAATAACTCAAAGCTCTATCCTGTGTTTACCTCCCACCCGCACAACATACTTGTCAATATGAATCATTCACATATATATAAATATATTCATATGGCAAAGCATGTGCCTGTGGTGTATTTTCGATCAAGGTTTCGGGACCAGTGAGAGAGAGAGAGAGTAGGGTGGGTCGAGCCTGTGGACTGACGTGGTATATACGTCGCACTATAATTGTTCTTATCCCAGTGTTATATTTCATCAAAATAACTTTTTCTCGGGGACAAGTGCCTTAATCATTCACTTTAGGTAATCCATTATAATGCAAAGAATTAGCGGAAGCTGTGAAATAACCCGTGGCAAAACATCATATTGATTCAACCTTAAGTTCCAGAGTTATTCCCGAAAAGCAGTGGGACACGGCCCCTCATAGAGATTGTAGTTCTGTTTTGAAAAGCTAAAATGCTTCGTCTATCATTTTCCTTTTTTTGTAAGTCACTGTATTCGTAGTCTTATCGGAGGTTGTTGAAAAACAACAGAAAATAGGAAAGTGATCGCTAATGGAGTTATAAAATATCCTACTCTTCAAGTAATTATCACGGTGGTTTGTCCAGATATGATCAACAATTGTTACTGAGATTTTGGTAACCCGTGTTGGCCTAGTAATTGTGGAGAAGAATAAGTGACTATGAAAAAGATATACTAATAATTAAACATTTTTGTCATTGTCATTCAAAATATTAATATTAAAGTCACCCATAAAATGCACCGGTATCTTGTATCTTATAATAAAGGTAATAAAGTCCATAAGAGAGGGAAAACAAAAATCTTCAAGGTTAGAATTTGGTGGTCGGTAAATCATGCCTATTACATATTTTTGGGGCTGAGTCACCTCCAAAAATAATTATTCTATGTGAGGCAATTGTACTGTTAATTAAGTTACTAATTCTATGAGGCTGTTGTACTTTCCTTGAATAAATTGCAATGTCTCCACCTTGGGTATTATTATTGCAATGCATATTATATCATCAATATGATAAAGATTACATATAACATCATTGAGACGTGTTTCACAAAAACCTAAAGCATCAAAGTACATGTTAGTTGCCTTTATACATTGCTCAACATAACTGTCTAAGTGAAGTGGTGTACTATTGATGTTAAAAGCAATTAAATTTAGAGAAGGTTTATCATTAAGTACTTCTTGATTGTCACGGAAGAGATAGTTGCAATATACTTCGTTAAAGTCGAACTCGATAGAGAGAATATTCGGTATATTTTCATAACATTTAAGAGGCTCGAACGTCAAGTTATCAATTTCATGGAGTGGAAAGTTATGTTCAACATTGTCACTAAATATGAAAACGAGATGAAGCAAATGGAAAAGGGTTCTGATCCATAGTACACATATGTTTATAAATTTAGCTGGGTGGTGTGTACCTTTTTCTACCAGAGAGAAGCTTACTTATTCCTTTGCCATGTAGTCCTAGCAGCTGACTTGGTTTGATATTGAGGGGCCATCAGTTGTCCCTCAGGCATGCCAGCCATGGCAGGCGCCGGTCCCTCACAGCTCGTACTGGTCAGGTTCTGGCTACCAACTGAAGCACTAGTGGCGGCCAAGGCGGGGGCAGCAGTGCCATCCCCGGTGACGTCAGACATTGTTTCTCTGATATTTCTGGTTGTTGTTGTTGTTGGTTCAGGTTCGGCGGTAGCTTTGTTGGTGTGTCTTTCTTTTATAATTAACTTCGTATGGCGAAAATATGCAAATTTACCTTCACTCTTGGCTTGCCTTAAACGAGGAAGTTGTGTCTTCTTTATATCCTGCGATGCAGAGCACAAGTCTTCATTAATGTAAATCTGTGTTCCCTGCAGCTTAGAAAGATTTCGGATGACTGCCTCTCTATCGCAAAACCTGTTGAAGGTGTCAATGATGTGCCGCTTACCGTTCTGATGGTGGTAGTGTTGTCCTACACGATAAACACACTCTGTTGAAGGTGTCAGTGATGGGGTACTTACCGTTCTGATGGTGGTAGTGTTGTCCTACACGATAAACACACTCTGTTGAAGGTGTCAATGATGGGGTACTTACCGTTCTGATGGTGGTAGTGTTGTCCTACACGATAAACACACTCTGTTGAAGGTGTCAGTGATGGGGTACTTACCGTTCTGATGGTGGTAGTGTTGTCCTACACGATAAACACACTCTGTTGAAGGTGTCAATGATGGGGTACTTACCGTTCTGATGGTGGTAGTGTTGTCCTACACGATAAACACACTCTGTTGAAGGTGTCAGTGATGGGGTACTTACCGTTCTGATGGTGGTAGTGTTGTCCTACACGATAAACACACTCTGTTGAAGGTGTCAATGATGGGGTACTTACTGTTCTGATGGTGGTAGTGTTGTCCTACACGATAAACACACTCTGTTGAAGGTGTCAATGATGTGCCGCTTACCGTTCTGATGGTGGTAGTGTTGTCCTACACGATAAACACACTCTGTTGAAGGTGTCAATGATGTGCCGCTTACCGTTCTGATGGTGGTAGTGTTGTCCTACAGTGACTACACAATAAACAAACTCTTGCTGGATGTTTGATAGTTGTAGTTTTTCTTCTAATATGCGATTTACTTTCTTGGCTGATTGTTCCCAGGTCTCGTTAGGTTCCTCCTCAGTTCCCACAAATTGTAGATTATTCCGTTTGTTGTAATCATCCAGGTAGCCACAGCAATCTTTAATAAGTGCAGCAATAGAATTGGAATCCACCTGCAGGTCTTCAGATAGTGTCTTGATCAGTTGTTTGTTGCCCTCGTCCTCTAGCTTCAGCTGTTTCACTTGTTGTTTCAGGGTGTCAATTTCACATTGAGAAAATTCCAGGCTAGTTCTCAAGTCATGTACTGTAGATTGTAGCTGATTATACTGTTCATTAATTTTTTTCACGAATACCGCAATGACACCGAAGTAAGCTTGGTCTTGCGAAGCCAACATAGTTTTCAGAAAGAAGTATCCATTGTCAGCTGGTTACGTTCTGGCAGCCGGAAGGTAGGCTGTATGAGGTGGGGTAGAGAGCAGCAAAAAAACACGTCCACTCGCTATGGTGTCTGAGGAGAGAGAGAGAGGATAGTAAACATGGAGGAAGAAAATGATAATAATAACAATAATAATAATAATAATATAAACCTTGATTCTGTACTGTAAAATAATAATAATAGCAATACTAATAATGAAGTACTTAATTAATCCTTATATATGAAGAAGTCAATTTCTCTCACATACACACACACACACACACTCTCTCTCTCTCTCTCTCTCTCTGTATATGTGTGTGTGTGTGTGTGTGTGTGTGTGTGTGTGTGTTCTTACCTATTTGTATCCTTACAGGATTGAATCAAGCTTGTAATGTACTGTATTTTAAAACCCAATTATCATATTTTTCGTTAAAGTTATGTAAGTTTTTGACACACACCACTTCTTCTGGAAATATGTTCCTTTGATCTATTACTCTATTTGGAAAACTATTTTTCTGTACATCTTTATCTCCTCTTCTTTTAATCAAGTTCTTACTGTGTCCTCTCATTGTAGGTATTCCTTGTTGACACAAGTTTTCTATATCTAACCTTTCCTTTTCTGTGACACATTTGTAATCCATAATTATATCTCTTCTCTTTCGTTTTCTTCCAGTTTAGGTAATTTTAGTTTTTCTGTTATTTCTTCATAACTTAGTTCTCTTAGACTTGGTAACCATCTTGTTGCTGCTCTAATTTGGTGATATGTTTCTTTAAATGTGGGTTCCGTACTTTTGCAGCATATTCCAAGCTTCTATTGTCAATTTGTTTTTTACTCCCAACTTCCAAACTTAATAACATGACACTTATCAGCATTAAACTCTATCTGCTATTTACTACTCCAGTTAACTATTTTGTCCAAGTCTTCTTGAAACTGTTTACAGCAGTTTTCATTCTTAATTGTTCTTTGTACCTTGGCATCATCAGCAAATATATTCATATAAATGTCATCTGTAACATTTACTTCTATATCATTTATATAATTTAAGAACATTATTAGTGCCAATACTGAGCCTTGAGGAACTAGATGTATGACCTTCAGCCATGGAGAATAGCTCCCTCTTAGTACTGTTCTCATTTTTCTTCCTACTAAAAAAACATCCATCCATTATAGTAGTTTTCCTTTCACTCCTCCTTTATGTTGTAATTTCCATATAAGTCTTGGGTGAGGAACTCTGTTAGAAGCTTTTTCAAAGTCAAGGTAAATACTATCCACCCACCCTTCTCTCTTCCTTGTTTTACTTTCTGATATTCTCGTATAGGAACTCAGTACGTTTGTTACTTACTAATTCCAAACCAAAATTGTCTCTCTATTATCACCTCATTTTACTTCAAGTGATCAACCCAATTTTTTCTCATAAGAAGACTCTCTCTCTCTCTCTATCTCTCTCTCTCTCTCTCTCTCTCTCTCTCTCTCTCTCTCTCTCTCTCTCTCTCTCTCTCTCTCTCTCTCTCTCTCTCTCTCTCTCTCTCTCTCTCTCTCTTCAATGACAAGCCATAATAATTATGTATCCAGGGCTTGTGAAGTTATATATCTTTTGGCAAACCAGTGAACCAATTACAACATTTATCCTGTAACAGTTACAAACCATAATAAGTATCCTTGTCTTGTTAAGTTTTTTAATCTTCTGACTTAACAGTTAACCATTTACAAGATTTATAGTGTCAGAGTCACAAGCCATAACAAACATTTTTAGGTCTTGTTGATGTATTGAAACCTCTGTATATCAGTGAGCCAGTTACAACACTTAACCTGTAACCTGTACCCAGGTATAGTTGAAGTCTTAATACATCTGACATACCAGTAAACAAATTACAACGTTTATTCTGTAATAGTTACAGGCCATAATAAGTATCCAGGTTTTGTTGTAGTTTTTAATAATCTGTGACACCAGTGAACCAATTACAACAAACCTTATCCTATCTCATACTTGTTGGCACTCGTCTAATTATTCATCAGATTATTCAAGCAGTCCTGCATGGATACTCATTATGGCTCCAATCTGTGTGTGTGTGTGTGTGTGTGTACTCACTTAGTTGTGTTCTCCAAGATATGAGCTAGGCTCGGACTGTCCTATATCCGTGTCTATACTAATCAAGCTTCCCTTTAAATTACTGAATTCTCACTGATTATACTATTTCCCTATCCAATCTATTCCACTCATCCACACACCTATACAGAAAACTGTATTTCTTTACATCTCTCCAGCATCTACTCTTTTTCAGCTTCTTTCCTCTACGCTCTCCCTTGTCCTTAACCAAAAAGTTTTCTCTATCTGTCCACTCTATTCCTTTCATATACTCATATAACATTATTAAGTCTCCTCTCCTCCTCCTTTCCTTCAGTGTGGACAACCCCAATCGTTCAAGTCTCTCCTCGTATGGCAAGTCTGTCAAGCTCTGTGTCATTTTTGTTGCTGCTCTCTGTATCCTCTCTAACTTCTTAATGTGCTTCTTTTTATGTGGGACCCACACTACTGCTGCATATTCCAACTGAGGTCGAATGACTGACTCTATCAACTTCTTTACCATCACCTCGTCCATACAATGGAAAGGAATTCTCATATTTACCATCATTCTGTATGTCGTGCATGTTATCCTGTTAATGTGTTTCTCTGGTGAGAGTGAGTTTTGAATAGTCTCCACCAAACCCTTTTCCTCGGGTGCCTTTTGTATTGCCTACCCACCCATGCTGTAATTTCCTGATGGCCTCCTATTACTTTTCTCATTTCCAATACCTTGCATTTCTTAGCATTAAATTTCATTTCCCAATCCTGGCTCCACTTGTGAATCTTGTTCAAATCCTCCTGTAATTCCTCACAACTCCTTGCATCCTCTATCCTTTTCATTATCTTAGCGTCGTCTGCAAACAGACTTGTATAGCTTTTGACACCTTCCACCATGTCATTAACATATACAACAAACATAATCGGTCCCAACACTGAACCTTGTGGTACTCTCCTTACAACTTCTCTCCATATTGACTTCAGACCCCTGACTACTGTACTCATTTGCCTCCCTACCAAATAATCCTTCATCCATTCCAGTAGCCTTCCCTGTACTTCACCAAAATATTCCAACTTCCACATCAACCTCCTGTGAGGAACTTTATCAAATGCCTTCTTTAAATCCAGATAAACACAAGCGACCCATCCTTCCCTCTCCTGTACCCCATCTATTACCCTCGAGTAAAAACTCAATAAATTTGTGATGCATGATTTCCCCTTCCTGAATCCTAATTGGGCTTTAGTTATGCTATTTGTACTTTCCAAGTGTTTTACTCATTCATTCCTTATTACACCCTTGCATAGCTTGCACTTGTTATTGACACTGACCTGTAATTTAGAGGATCTTCCTTATTGCATTCTTTATATAAAGGCACTATGTGTGCTCTCTTCTACTTCGTTGGAACTTTACCCTCCTGTAGGCTACTCTCTATGATACTGTAGACTGGCAATAATAACTGTTCATTACATTCCTTAATTAAGAATCATACCTACAATTCCATCCGGACCTTCCTCTTTTCTTCCATCCAGTCTATTCATTCTATCCAGTAGATTTTCCCTCTCCACCTTTATGTCCCCCAGCATAACCTTCCCTCTGTCCTCTCTATTCCTATCAAACTCACTCTCTCTTGTAAATACCTCTTGGAATTTCTTCTTCATAACTTCTCAAATATTCTAATCATCTTCACCCTCCATGTTTAGCCTCTTGATTCCAACCTTCTGTTTCATTTTTCCATTTATAAACCTATGTAACAATTTAGGTTCTTTTATACATTTATCCACGATATCTTTTTCATAATATTTCTCCGCCTCTTTTCTTGCCTCAACATAACTATTTCTTGCCTTTTTAAATGCCTCTCTATTTTTCTGTGTATTCCTCCTCCGCATTCTATTCCAGGCTTCCTCCTTTCTGAATCTTGCTGTCTCACATTGTCCAGTGAACCATTCTTTTTTCTTCAGTTTACTTATCTTATATTTTGATACAGTCACCAGCACTATTAAGTATTCAGGTGTGCCTACAATAAGATCTCCATTGGAATTACTTCGTTGGTGAATTTGGCTTGTTCAAAGCTTCAACCAGAGCTGTATACTTATTAGTGCTCGTGACTGTACATACTTAGATACTCTTTCCGTATATATTTTTCCAAATATATGGTATTTTCTCTGCATACTTCCAGCATCCACCAGCTCCATCCAGTCTGTACCCCAAAATAACTTTCTTTGGTTTCTAAACTCAGTCCTTCCATAATTCAACTTATTCTCCCTATGTGCTTCATCCCTCACATCTACACCTCCCTCTAATATTTCTAACTCAATAAGTACGCTCGCAATCCAAAATATGTATCCAGGCTTCCTTTGAATAGCCTGATCGAGTATTAATATAGCGAGCTTAAGCAAATATGAAACAGGATAAGCGTTGTCATT
This sequence comes from Petrolisthes cinctipes, assembly GCA_033782935.1. NCBI lineage: Eukaryota > Metazoa > Arthropoda > Malacostraca > Decapoda > Porcellanidae > Petrolisthes > Petrolisthes cinctipes. Next base: position 136,031 of record JAWQEG010001882.1, on the reverse strand, counting down.
GTTTCACTAGTATATCAACTGATTTAAAACTTCGACAAGACCTGGATACAAATTTTGGATTCCGAGTGTTCATCATCACTTTTGTCTAGCAGACTTTTGTATGTGATGTCTGCTATTACATCCGCCTCCCTAGTGAACACCAGATGGAGCATTGATGGCTCGTCTGTTCCTCTATACCTAGTTTTTTCTGTCACCCATTTTGTCATCATATTCTCCACTGTCAGTTCGAGTAATGCCGCTCCCCATGAATCTGGTTTACCCATTGTATCCTTTCTCGTGCTGTTTCATTACTTTGTAGTGTACATATCACATGTTTGTATTAGTAAATCCTCAAATATACCAGGTACTACTCTCATGAATATATTGTTAAAATCAGGAAATACAGCTCTCCGCTGAAGGAATGTTATCATTCATCCTACCATAGCAAATAAACGGACTAATTACTGCTAAGAAATGCACCCCAAACATCTCACAGTTCTTGCACAGGATACTAAGAGACAACCTTAGTTGCACACGCAACATTTGGTGACCTCCTGAGTGACACATCTCCTGACTAGCAGCCCGCAACCACTGGCTCGCTAGTTATTTTTTGGACAACTCGCTTCAGTTGTCTCCTCTCCTGTGCTACTTCTCACTTTCACTGCATCTCTGCCTGCCGCCACAACATTCCTCCTTCCCCTCAGCAATTCTACCCAGCCTGCCTGCCACTGCCTCCAGCCTGCCACCACCGCCTCCAGCCTGCCTGCCGCCGCCTCCAGCCTACCTGCCGCCGCCGTCTCTCTCTCACTGCTAACTTAGCATACCTACTTCTTCCTCCACTACTCACCTCACCTACTTCTTCCTCCATTACTCACCTTACCTGAAGCTGCCTATTTCTTCCTCCACTACTCACCTTACCCGACGCTGTTCATTCCCTACATTTCTAACCTACCTACCTTACCCACAGCCGCCTTTCCCTCCCAACCTCACCCGTTGCAGCCTATCTCTTCTAACCCCACCTGTCGCTGCCTTTTTCCACATTCACCTTGTCTGAACCTCAATACATCTCTGACACCATTCCCACCATCTCTAACTTCCATGCTCCCACCTTCTCTTTTCACAACCCTACCCTATGGTTCACCATTCTTGAAGTCAACTTCAGAGCACACCGCATCACCTCCAGTCATAAGAAGCTCAGTGCCGCCACCACCCTCCTGCCTTCTGAAGTACTCGCCCAACTCTTTGATTCTGTCAGCTGCCTGCACCAGTGACACTCCCTACGAAGACCATCACCACACGTCTTGAAGCTTCTCTCTCTACTCGACTCCAGGAACTTCTCTCCAAGGAAGAGCTAGGATATGAAAAACCTACCGACCTCCTCCGACGGATGAAGAAACTCATCAGTACCCACCAGCAGTCCTTCGACACCACCATCCTCACCCACCTCTTCTACCAGCGCCTCCCGCAGACCATCCAACACAACCTCATCACAGTTAAAGGCAAGTTACCCCTTGAAGACCTTGCCATGCTTGCAGATGAGTTCATGGAGACCATCCTAAATGACACCACCATCTGCCACATCACCTCATCAAACGAAATCACCCAACTCAAGGACTTCATCTCCAGCCTGGAACTACAAGTAAGTGAGTTGACAATTCAAGTACAACAACAGTCTCGTGCCCGCTCTCCAACTCCACGACGCCACAGGTTCTGCAGCAGAGACTCCCGCAATAACTCTAACAACTCCAACAGTAACGGTATGTGCTTCAATCATAATCGTTTTTGTTAAAATGTACACCATTGCCAGCAACCCTGTTCATTTAATTCGGGAATAGACACCAGCAGTCACTAGTGGTCCATAGTGCCTGCAAACGGAAGTCCACACTCTTCCACATCTGAGATCCACTCAACCATAAGTTTTTCTTAGTAGACACAGGCGCCGAGATTAGTGTTCTCTCTGCTACAGCCAGCCAAAGGAGACTACCACCCATCATTTCACTGTTTGCAGCCAACGTTTCCACCATACCAGTCGACACCAAGCTTACTCTGAAGGTTGAACTCCATCTACGACGAGCGTTTGAGTGGGCCTTCTACGTCTCTGACGTCTCCCAACCCATACTTGTTGCTGACTTCCTCACACACTACAATCTCTCCTTCAACCTCAAGACCAGTAAGTTGTACGATCCACTCACCAGAATATCCGCCAACACTTCGATTGCCAAAGGTTCAAGCACACAGCTGTCTACAATTTCAGCTGACAACAGGTATGCATCCTTACTCAAGTCTTACCCCTCTGTTACATAGCCATACTCTGCAGTCACGCCAGCCAAGCACCACGCCCTTCACTACATGGAGACCACTGGAGCCCCCACCTATGTCAAGGCCAGAAGTCTCGCCCCTGAACGGTACAAACTCTCCAAGGCTGAATTCGAGTCCCTCCTCGACCGAAGTATCATCCAAACAAGTTCAAGCAACTGGGCTTCTCCACTCCACATTGTTAACAAGAAGAACGGTGACATCAGACCCTCCGGCAACTACAGAGCACTTAACAGTAAGTCTATTATAGACAGATACCCTATCCCTAACATCCAAGATTTATCTTCCCAACTTACTGGCATAACCATATTTTCTAATCTCGACCTCGTCAAAGCCTTCCACCAATTCCCTGTGAACCCTGATGATATTCTTAAAACAGCCATCATCACCCATTTTGATTTATCTATATATGTCAGGATGCCCTTTGGTCTCAAGAACTCTGCACATACCTTCCAGAGATTTATCGACAAAGTACTACGCAGACTGCCCTTCTGCTTCGCCTATGTTAACGTCCTCATCGTCAGGCCCGACGAAAAAACTCACCAGCAACATCTTACACAGGTATTTGAGAGATTCCAAACTTACGGTATACCGGTACAACTTAACACTGCCAAGTCCTTCTTCAGTGTCAACTCTACCCAATTCCTTGGACACACTGTTTCCTCCTCTGGTATCTCTCCCACACCTTCAAGACAGGAAGCCATCCAGCAGTTCCCAAGACCCAAGACTCAATGCGAACTGAAACGCTTCCTAGGAATGGTCAACTACTACAACAGGTTCATCCCACACTGTGCAGCACTCCTTCAGCCTGCAAGAGAGGTCAGTCAATAACACTAACATGGTCAGACACTACCGAGCAAGCCTACACCAACGCTACCAACGCCATTGGAGAAGCCACCTCCCACTGCTTCCCTACTCCAGACACCATCACAGCCATCTGCACTGACGCATCTGACACAGGTATGGGTTCCATCCTACAGCAACACCACGATGATGACTGGAAGCCACTCGCCTTCTTCTCCAAGAAACTATCTCCAGCGGAATCAAGATACAGTGCTTTCGACAGAGAACTTCTCGGCATCTATAAAGCCATCAAACACTTCCATTACTTCCTCGAAGGTAGGCTTTTTCATGTTTTGACTGATCACAAACCTCTCGCTTCCACATTCAACAACAAGAACTCCTACACACCAAGACAAGTATGCCACACTTCTTACATTTCACAATTAACCACTG
>JAWQEG010001882.1:120000-127500 GCA_033782935.1 Petrolisthes cinctipes | reverse complement strand
AGTGTGTGTGTGTGTGTGTGTGTGGTAGTGAAGAAGAGTGAGTGTGTGTGTGTGTGTGTGTGTGGTAGTGAAGAAGAGTGAGTGTGTGTGTGTGTGTGGTAGTGAAGAAGAGTGTGTATGTGTGTGTGGTAGTGAAGAAGAGTGTGTGTGTGTGTGTGTGTGGTAGTGAAGAAGAGTGAGTGTGTGTGTGTGTGTGTGGTAGTGAAGAAGAGTGTGTATGTGTGTGTGTGGTAGTGAAGAAGAGTGTGTGTGTGTGTGTGTGTGTATGTAAGAGAGAGAGAACGTGTGTGTGTGTAAGAGAGAGAGAACGTGTGTGTGTGTGTGTGTATAAGAGAGATAGAAAAAACGTGTGTGTGTGTGTGTGTAAGAGAGAGAGAACGTGTGTGTATGTGTGTGTGTGTGTGTGTGTGTGTGTGTATGTGTATAAGAGAGAACGTGTGTGTGTGTATAAGAGAGAGAGAACGTGTGTGTGTGTGTGTGTATAAGAGAGAGAGAGAGAGAGAGAGAGAATGTGTGTGTGTGTGTGTGTGTATGTGTGTGTGTGTGTGTGTGTGTCCTTCATCGTCTTGGTCAATACCCACGTTTCATAACAGAAAGTCTGAACCTACATATTCTCCAAATGTCTATTCTCCTGTGTCTGTCTGTCTCTGTGTGTGTGTGTGTGTGTTTTTTTTTTCTTTTTTTATAGAGTAATGTTGTTTATCATCAGTTCTTTATTCCTTCTATATAATGCCCGTCCACACGATCGAGCAGTGCTCGCGAACACAAGTGAGCTGTTTGCCTGTCGACGGGCTTACCGCTTGTGTTCGCGAGCACACCTACAAACTGCCCGTGCTGGTGGTGGTTCGAATTCACCGAACACTGCGGTTACCCAGTACTATGACGTCGATGCCACACACACCAGGTTTCCTTTGGAGCCAAGGGGCCGTAGTTGTCAGTATTATCGCTGGCAATCGAGCAACATGTGAAATGTAGGACCTATTTGGGTCAATTCTCATGTACTTTATGAAGTCATTCGTATTCCCAGCTTTTAATTCCCGTAATATTGTCACATGACTTCCCAACTGTTTCCTTTTAATTAGCCAGTCTTTACACCATTTGTCTTTCTGCATTGTGTTCTTTTTCTTCCTCACGCACATAGCAATTATTATGCTAAACAGCGCTATACACTTGCGTTCCTTCTTATTAAAATTAGGCACCATAGGCACTGTCTTAACCTTGTCGACCACCTGCTCTGGCTCCTGCCTGTCTGTGTCTGTGACTGGTCAGACACGTTCGTTTGGACACCACAACAAGTGTGCCCACCGTGTGCACAAGCGGTAAGCCCGTCAACAGGCAAACAGCTCGCTTGTGTTCGCGAGCACTGTTCGATCGTGTGGACGGGCCTTAAATTAGTATGTATGTATCACTTCACCCTCACTGTCCATCACAGATATAAAGACTTTAGTAAACAATTTGGAGATAAATGAGTCCTCCAAATATTGCCATGAAACACACACACCTATATGGTAAGAGCTTGTTTGTTTGGTGTCATAGACAGCAGGAATCAGAAGCCTTCAATTTACACACACACACACACACACACACACACACACCTATATGGAAAGAGATTGTTTGTTTCGTGGCATAGACAGCAGGAATCAGAAGCCTCCAATTTTCCTACACAATCACGGGGTTCTTAATAAACAAAGGAGGACTGATAATAAAACACTGATCTGCAAAAAAGATGCAAACTTTTTGTGTTTATTAAATCACAGGTTACAATCAAAGCAAATAATTCCAACAAATTATTCCCAGCAATATCAGGCCACAATTATTTTTTACTCATCTGGCATTATTTCCTGGCATACTATGGGTGAATCAAGGTATTCCAATGTACCGAAAGTATAGGCTACTATCTGATTAAAATACAGGTTATATTCAAAGTAAATACCAGTACAAATAATAAAAGGAGTAAAGGTCTGTGTGTGTGTCAGTCCAACCCCAGAGCGTGAGAATCACTCATTCTCTTTATTCTAGATATAGAACACATACTCACACACTTTCTCTTTCTCCCTCTCTCTCTCTCTAACATGCAAGAAACCAAAACGCAAAAACTAACTCTCTCTCTCTTTCTCTCTGTCTCTCTCTCTCTTTATCTCTCTCTCTCTCTCTCACACATTTACTCCATATTTACCAACACTAAACTTCGCCCTTAACATGCTTAGAATGTACAAGACTGAACGAGAAAATGTAATGAACCAATTTTCCATTAGTTTACAAGTATTTAATTTTCATTTCACTATTATTTTCATGAAACAACAGAAAATACATTATATCATTTCCACCATATTGTTTCCATGTATCCTGTTTTATATTTCACTCTTTATTATTTTCATGAAACAGAAAATACATTATATGATTTACGCTATACTGTTAACCTAACCTAACCAACTTTATATTCTCACCAATATAGACCAGTTAAGTGATCACCTAGGACCTAGATGGTTATAAATGTCTACAATAAATCAACTTAATTTCTGTATGTATTATTGGTATCATCCCCACCACCACTATTACCACCACCACTACAACCACTACCACCACATAACAACATGTCTTATATAAAAACATATCAACTTTATTGTCATACAATAAAACATTGAAATTATTAGAGAAAATATGGTATTATAAATTATTACTGAATACATGGCATTAGATAATTATTATGATTAACATAGAATAGTTTATACCTGCTAATCAAGAGCTACTCTCTGTAAACAATGTTCATTACCTTGTGTAACGTCCCTCCTATCCACAGTTATGAAGATTTAACTTTGGTCTAAGGGTATGAATATTAACGGTGGAGAGGAGGTCAGTCAAGAAAGAGATTTGATGAGTTGAGTTTACAAGAACACAAGTGAATTTAAGGTTTATTATTATGAATTCCCAATTAACTTGAACAATAGTTCCTTCAACAATATTTACACATTGAACAATGATATACTAAATCCCAACATAAACCAAGAGTAAACAATAATAACAAGAACAGAATGAAATACTCTTCCTCTTCCAAAACACAGTGAGTGTTATCCCTATCTATGGTACACATAAAATATACACAATATAAAATCAAAATGAGGAGACAACTTTACCCAAACCAGCTGATAACACAGTACAATCCTTGCTCGTCTACTCCCGCTCCACTCTGTACCTCTCGGGCAAGAAAACACACCTCACTCTTGTATGAATGAGACTAATTAAGATTTTTTTTTTTTTTATAAATCCTGGCCTATCAACCTTGATGTTAGTCATTAAGGCCTTTAATTTTTTTTTTTTTTTATTATTTTAATTTTAACTCTTTGCATATTATTTTATGCATTTATTTATTATTATTATTATTATTATTATCATTATTATTATTATTAATAAATTCAAACTTAAAACTAAACTTATATACTAATTGATGGTCTGTTTTGTAACTTTATACAAAAATAATATTTCTTAATTTGACATCCTAGCTAATAAACTAATCTATGTACCTACTCAACCAATAGCTAACTAGACTAATACCTATTCCACCCAATCGCTAAACCTAGGCAGACAAATCGCTAAACCTATCTTAGACAATCGCTAAACCTAGCTAATACATCATAATTTACAATATATACAAAACATAATTTATAACATTCATAATTGAAAAATATACATACAAAATGGTAACAACAATAGTAATAAAAAGTCACATCACTCTGATCAGTTCGGTCTCCCTCAAGAAAGTCATCAATTTATCAGTCACACCACCATCCCCATCACCTAAGAGAGCTGAGAGTGTGAAGGGGACTTTTACTGCATCACAGTAACTTATGAGGGAAGCACGTTCCCCCACAAATCGCCGACAATGCAGGATGATATGACTGATAGATAACACCGCATTGCAGGTGTTACAATGAGGTGGAACACGTTTGTCTATATATGGTTCTAGGTGTGTTATCCCGGTGCAGTTGGTTCGCAATCTTGCAAGGATTCTTTCTTCTAAACGGTTAGGCCGGTTGGCAGTAGCCCAATTACCCAGTTGAGGCTTGATGGTAGAAATGTTAAGTCTGGTCCACTGACCTTGCCACAGAAGATTAATTGATTTTTTTCCGAGGGATAGACACGACTGTAGATCACGAGGGACGTCCCAAGTAACCTTGAGCTCTACAGCCGATTTCGCAAGTAAGTTTGCCCGTTCATTGCCATAGATACGACAATGCCCGGACACCCAGATCAGAGTGAAGGACTTGTTGCATAAGTGCAACTTATTAATGATGCGACCCTGGATTTCATTAGAAATAGTTTGACATGAGTTAATTGCCTGAAGGGCTGACTTGGAGTCTGAGAAAAGTACTATTGAATTATGATGAGAATTTAGTGCATAGTCTATGGCTTTGTCAATTGCAAAAAGTTCTGCTGTAAACACAGATGTATGTATCGGCAATCTGTACCTAAGTTCACATTCACTCGACCATACACTCGCACCCACACATTCATCTGACTTGGAGCGGTCAGTGTACACGTGATGAGACCCCAGGTGACTGCGGATGATACCACCAAACAGGTGGTGTATCACCAACTCCGGCGCCTTTTGCTTTGATGATGGTAACCACGATGTGTTGACGCCAAAGTTGGGTGTCTCCCACGGTGGTATCTTGGTGGTGATGAACTTGTCGCAGTCCCCGAGGTCTATTTGTAGTAGTTGTTCTAGCTGGTGGAAGCGTACAGCCAGTGGCCTTCGTCTTCCGTGGTGAAGGTAGTGATGTTGTTGGAGGGAGGCACTGGCTACGTTTCCGATCTCCGACTTCCTGATGGTGGACATAGCGGTGTTGATGGCGAGTTGATCCCGTCGAAGTCGGAGAGGAGGTATGTTCGCCTCCACCTTCATCCTAGGTACCCGTGTACACTTCAGAGCTCCCAAACACACACGTAAACATTTATTCTGGTACACATCCAATCTTCCTAGTGTTGTATCTGAAGCCGACCCATACACAAGCCATAGTCTAGCTTTGTACGAATAAGGGTCTTATACACCATTAATAAAGATTTCTTGTCGGCTCCCCATGTGGTACCTGATAGGTACTTAAGGACATTTAAAGGTTTTTCACAATGAACAAGCAAATTATTAACATGATGTGTAAAATTTAATCTTTGGTCAAAATTAATACCTAAAAATTTAACAGAATTATGAAATGGTACCGGTTGGCCATCTAACGTTACGTTAATTTGAGGTACTCTACGTTTACTAAAAATTACTCCGGTACACTTAGGAACGGAAAACTTAAAGCCCCACTGTAAGGCCCGTTGGTGGATAGAATCAAGTGCTGCTTGAATCCGTCCTACTGAAAACTGTGTATTACGTGACGAGTGCCACATTGCACAATCATCAACATACAACGAGTATTTAAGATTCCTGGGGACTCGAGCTGATGACTGAATATCATTGATCAAGATGTTAAAAAGTGTTGGACTAAGCAAGCTTCCCTGTGGCACTCCGTTCTCTTGGACAAAAATGTCCGATGTTACGGTACAGGGAAGGGTGACAGAAAAAGTTCTGTCACGCAAAAAGTTTTTGATGAAAATGGGCAAATTACCTCTTAAACCATAACCGTAAAGCTTCATCAGAATACCGTGTCGCCATGTCATGTCATAGGCTTTATGGATGTCCAAGAACACCCCTACCATGAATTCTTTATTGGCAAATGCCTTTGAAATGCAATGTTCCAGGTTCATCAAGTGATCAACTGTGCTCCGGTGTTTCCGGAAGCCACATTGTCGATCACTCAATAAACCCTTCGCTTCTAAAACAAAAAGTAGCCTATTATTTATCATTCTTTCCATGACTTTACAGAGGCAAGAAGTCAATGCAATAGGTCGTAATGAACTGGGATTCACAAGACGACCAGACTGTTTAGGTATCGGTATGATCCACGCAAAGTGCCATGAGTTTGGGAAGGTGTTAGACACCCAAATCTCATTATACACTGCTAGCAACTTGACCAGGTTATCCTGGCCAAGATGCCGGATCATACCGTACGTTATGGTGTTGTTCAGGTCCAGGACTGGTGTCTTTACAGTATCTTAGGGCAAGGAGAAGTTCATCTATCGTAAACTCCCGGTTGTATGGGTAGTCTACGTCCTCTATGGCAAAGTCTATCTCTTGTAGTTCAGCCATGTGTTTGTGATGGAGAAAACGTTAATTAAGAAATAATTTTCTGCTCTATTGATACCAAATGTTTGAAGCCCGGCTGTCTTATTTAGTGTCTTAAAGGTAATTTGGAGTGATTCGGGAGTAGAGGAGTCAACTGGAATGGAGTGAAGATCAAAACATTCGATCTATCTCATAGAGTTGAACATATCTCATTAAGTTTGAACAGATTATAGGATATGATATGTCGGAGTACAGGACCAGGGTCATGACACCTTGTTACTGGTTTGTTGGTGCTTGTGTCTGTTTGTGTATGTGTAGGTATCTGTATGTGATGTGTACTTCCTTGTTACTGGTTTGTTGGTGCTTGTGTCTGTTTGTGTGTGTGTTTCCTTGTTACTGGTTGTCTGGTACTTGTGTCTGTTTGTGTGTGTGTTTCCTTGTTACTGGTTATCTGGTACTTGTGGTGGTATATAAAGAAGGAGAGCCAGCCTACGACACATTGGAGCAAGGTACTGCATAATGTTAATGTTCACAAAGTAATTCCAAGAGAAGAATAGAATTACAGATATTACAATGGCAAAGAACAAGGTCACTACTTCCAACTCCATCACATACTTTGGTACACTCAGGGTTATAGGTCCCCACAACACCAGGCACATCTCCATTGCCTCTGTCGAGTTGTCGTCAAGGTCAAAGTCTGAAATATTAAACACACACGTTGAGTATAAGAGAAAAGGAGATAGAGAGAGAAATATTTACACCCATGTTCAGTATAAGAAAAAAGGAGACAGAGAGAGAAATATTTACACCCATGTTCAGTATTTACAGAGAGAGAGAGAGAGAGAGAGAGAGAGAGAGAGAGAGAGAGAGAGAGAGATTAACACCCCTGTTGAGTATATGAGACAGAAAATATTGACACCAATGTTGAGTATAAGAGAGAGAGAGAGAGAGAGAGAGAGAGAGAGAGAGAGAGAGAGAGAGAGAGAGAGAGAGAGAGAGAGAGAGAGAGAGAGAGAGAGAGAGAGAGATAATAACTATCTCATTATCTTATCATTATAATTATATTTACTTATACTGTCAACAATTTATTATTTCTTAACACTATAAATGCTCTTTAAATGTGTGTGTGTGTGTGTGTGTGTGTGTGTGTGTGTGTAATCCAATGAGTTTTCTTTTAGGTGATGTGTGTGTGTGTGTGTGTGTGTGTGTGTGTGTGTGTGTAATCCAATGAGTTGTCTGTTAGGTATGTGTGTGTGTGTGTGTGTGTGTAAGCCACTGAGTTATTTTGTTAGTTGGTGTTTCCCCCTGTGTGTGTATGTAAACCATTGAGTTTC
>JAWQEG010001882.1:0-117500 GCA_033782935.1 Petrolisthes cinctipes | reverse complement strand
GAAAAGGAGAAGAAGGAGAAAGAAAAGGAGAAAAAGGAAAAGAAGGAGAAGGAGAAGAAGGAGGAGAAGGAGAAGGAGAAGAAGGAGAAGGAGATGGAGAAGAAGGAAAAGGAGAAGAAGGAGAAAGAAAAGGAGAAAAGGAAAAGAAGGAAAAGGAGAAGAAGGAGAAGGAGAAGAAGGAGAAGAAGGAGAAGGAGAAGGAGGAGAAGGAGAAAAAGGAGAAGGAGAAGAAGAAGAAGGAGAAGAAGGAGAAGGAGAAGGAAGAGAAGGAGAAGGAGAAAGAGAAGAAGGAGAAGGAGAAGAAGGAGGAGAAGGAGAAGAAGGAGGAGAAGGAGAAGAAGGAGAAGGAGAAGGAGAAGGAGAAGGAGGAGAAGGAGGAGAAGGAGAAGCATAAGAAGGAGAAGGAGAAGGATAAGAAGGAGAAGGAGAAGAAAGAGAAGGAGAAGAAGGAGAAGGAGAAGAAGGAGAAGGAGAAGAAGGAGAAGGAGAAGAAGGAGAAGGAGGAGAAGCAGAAGGAGAAGAAGGAGAAGGAGAAGGAGAAGAAGGAGAAGGAGAAGCAAGAGAAGGAGAAGGAGAAGAAGGTGAAGGAGAAGAAGGAGAACGAGAAGAAGGAGAAGGAGAAGGAGGAGAAGGAGGAGAAGAGAAGAAGGAGAAGGAGAAGGAGGAGAAGGAGAAGGAGAAGGAGAAGAAGGAGAAGAAGGAGAAGGAGAAGGAGAAGAAGGAGAAGGAGAAGAAGGAGAAGGAGAAGAAGGAGAAGGAGAAGGAGGAGAAGGAGAAGAAAGAGAAGGAGAAGGAGGAGAAGGAGAAGAAGAAGAAGAAGGAGAAGGAGAAGGAGGAGAAGGAGAAGGAGAAGGAGAAGGAGAAGGAGAAGGAGGAGAAGGAGAAGGAGAAGGAGAAGGAGAAGGAGAAGAAGGAGAAGGAGAAGAAAGAGAAGGAGAAGGAGGAGAAGGAGAAGAAAGAGAAGGAGAAGGAGAAGGAGAAGGAGAAGAAGGAGAAGGAGAAGAAGGAGAAGGAGAAGAAGGAGAATGAGGAAAAGGAGAAGAAGGAGAAAGAGAAGGAGAAGAAGGAGAAGGAATACAAAGGAATACAAAGGACATTCAAACAGCAACAGACCTACTGGTCCTTACGAGGCTGCTTGATTTTGCTATTCTATCTAACCTACAAGAGTGAGGGAAAGTATAGCAAAGAAGAAGGCTCCTCCCCACCCACCACTCCCTCCAGCCGAAGCTGGCAGGAAATGAAAAGATACCATGTAGTATGGAAAAACTAACATGGAATTTATATATGACAGCAGGAAGGTTCTTACACTATGTCTTAAAATACAGTACATTTTTATATATATGACGTAAAATTATTCGTGTAATACAGTACTAGCTAGCTATAAATATACCAGTGGTCTGTACTCCGCCTGGCTTACCCAGGCCCTACACTCTATGTTACCAATACTACTAACGTGGTGAGTCTGTGACTGTTCTACTCTTGTCGGAGTATATATAATAAGTGAACTGCGGTTATGTTACTAATCTTATTCGAGTGTGAATAGTTGGAGGTTCGGGTTATTTGCTAGATACTTGTCTAAGTGACTTTTGAACGACTCTATTGTTGCACAGTTTATAACAGCAGAGGGCAGTCGGTTCCAAATGTTTACGATACGATTAAAAAAGAAAAATTTAGCTTCATTCGTGTTAAAACGTTTCCCGACGATCTTGAGCCCATTATTCCTGGTAATATTTCTGTTGTCGATGCTGAAGTAATTACTGGCATTTAAATTACTGAAACCTTTGAATATTTTGAAGACTTCTGTAAGGTCTCCTCTTAGACGCCGTTTGCTGAGGCTATATAGATTTAATTCCTTCAGTCGCTCCTCATAGGGCTTATTTCGTAATCTAGGGATCATTTTAGTTATTCTGCGTTGTACTCTCTCTAGTTTTTCGATGTCTTTCTTATAGTACGGGGACCACATCTGTACACAGTATTCGAGGTGAGGACGTACGAGTGAGTTATATAATGTAATAATAATATCTTCTGATTTAAATTCAAAAGTTCTACCGATAAATCCTATGAGTTTGTTTGCTGTTTTCACTACTTCTGAGCACTGCTGTCCAGGTTTTAAGTCATTTGTTATTGTGACACCGAGGTCTCGTTCCATATTTACGCTTGAGAGTTGAACGTTATTCATAGTGTATTGTACTTTACTGTTATCGTTTCCAATATGAAGAACTTTGCACTTTTCTACATTGAAATACATTTGCCACTCATTTGCCCAGTCTACCAAAGTGTCCAAATCACGCTGTAAGGTTTGCCACTCTTCTCTGGAGGTTACTTTACTCGCTAGTTTTGTGTCGTCTGCAAATTTTGATGTCTTACAAGTGAGCCCATTATCTATATCATTAATATAAATTATAAAAAGGATGGGCCCCAATACTGATCCCTGAGGAACTCCACTTTGAACATTACGCCAGTCAGATGCTATCCCATTAATTACTACTCATTGTTTACGCTCTGACAGCCAGTCTTCAAGCCATGCCTGGACTTTCCCCATAATACCGTGTGCGCCGAGTTTTCTTATCAATCGCTTGTGGGGGACCTTGTCAAATGCTTTTTGGAAATCTAGGTAAATTACGTCCACGGATCTCGACTCATCATGCATGTTATGAACGTCATAGAAAAAATCTAATAGGTTTGTGAGGCAGGACCGTCTATTTCGAAAACCGTGTTGCGAGTCTTTGATTATGTCATTCTCTTCTAGGAACTTTACCATTTTGTCCCTGATAATGGTTTCCATTAGTTTACAGACTACCGATGTTAGGCTTATTGGTCGATAATTACCGGGTAGTGACTTAATTCCTTTCTTAAATATAGGTGTTACGTTAGCTGTTTTCCATTCGCTTGGTACTTTCCCCGTTTTTAATGATTTCTTAAATATAACGGAAAGGGGCTTGGCTAACTCGAACTTCGCTTCCTTCAAGATTCTCGGGGAAATTTTATCTGGCCCCGGTGTTTTATTTACATTGATGGCATTTATAGCACTTATAATGTTACTTTCATCAAGTTCGCAGTTATCTAGACTTATGTCATTTACTTGTACGGTCGGGACTGGTAGTGCTTCTGTTGTATTTTCTTCATTGAATACTGATGCAAAATAATCATTTAGTATGGTAGCCATTTCTACTTCATTATCAGTATATTCATCATTGTTATTTGCAAGTGGACCAATTACTGAAGTTAACACTTTCTTTTTTCTTATGTAACTATAGAATTCCTTCGGGTTTGATTTACTAAGTTTTGCAATATGATTCTCTAACTCTTTCTTACTTTGTTTGATTTGCTTTTTAATTATTCGTCTAAGTCTGTCGAATTCCTGCTTATCTGACTCGCCTTGTGTTTCTTTAAATTTTTTATGGGCTCGTTTTTTGGCTAATAGGTTCGTGTGAATCTCGTTATTCCACCATTTCGGTTTAAATTTTCCCGGTAAACGTCTATCACGGTACGGTATACATGATTTCACAGCACAATTTAGGTTATTTACAAATAATTCCCATGAGGCGTTGATGTCTGGGGCTTCTGTTACAGCAGTCCAATCTGTGTTACCTAAGGTACATCTTAGTTTATTAAAGTTCGCCCTTTTAAAATTAGGTACTTTTTCTGTGCTCGCGTTTTCTTCTGTCTTTGATATATTAATTTCAAATGTTATAATTCTGTGATCGCTAGAACTAAATTCATGTCCGACTTTAACATCCTTAACTAAGTTGTCATTGGTAGTAAGAATTATATCTAGGATATTGTTTCCTCTCGTAGGAAACGTTACACGTTGGCTTAGTGCACTTTCGTTTAAATTTGTGTACAAATCGTGGCCAGAATGTGAAATTAAATTATCACCCCACTTCTGTACTGGTAGGTTAAAATCGCCAAAAATTATACAATCATCCTCGCAACAGATTTCAGCTAAACTGTCGTAGAGAACTGAATCGGTGTTTGCTGATTGATTAGGTGGTCTATATATGAGGCCCAATATTGTTTTGCATGAACGGTGTCGTAATTGTATATAGCATGCGTCTATATTATCTATTTCTGGCCTATTCACTCGTAGCGGGTGAAGACTACTTTTTACATACAAAATTACACCACCTCCGTTACGAACTGTTCTTTCGTTACTAAATATGTTATATCCTGGTATGGCATATTCTGCTAGGTAATCTCTACAGGCTGTATTTATCCAGGATTCCACGATGCCAATTATATCATAATTTTCTGTACTTACTAAGGCTTCTAGGTCGGTAAATTTATTACGTATACTCCGTGCATTGAAAAAACAGACTGTCGTCGATGTCGAGTTGTATGAGGGTTTATTGTTTACGTTACGGGCGTTGTGTTCGGCTGTGCTGCGTTTTTTTATCTGTAGTTTTGAACAGCATCATTTAGTAGTCTACCGAGACGTGCTGCCCCAACACCGTTTAGGTGTAGTCCGTCTTTTTGGAAGAGAATAGGATTATTATAAAAATTGTCCCAATGGTCGATGAATTCTATTCCTTCCTGTGAACAAAGTGTCTTTAATCGGCTGTTCGTACTATACGCGAGGTTATAAAACCTGTTGTCTGCATTTATCCTCGGCAGGATCCCGGAAATTATGATGTGATTAGAGTTATTCTTGTATCGTCGAATGGCTTCTCGGTATTTTTCCATTAGTTCTTCTGATCTTGTCCGCTTGAGGTCGTTTGTTCCCGTATGAAGAATGAAGCATGTGTTGTTGGTGGCATTCACAGTAATGTCTTGGTGGGCCGCGGTGATGTCGTCAATACCTGCTCCTGGTATACAATAACGTTTACGGTTATTAGGGGCTCTACCACAGAACTCTTCCAGTTGACCACGGATTATGGAGTCCCCAATTAATCGGGTTTCTTCCTCATCCTCCATGGGCTCAGTCAGTACCTGGTATCGGTTGGAAGTTATTATTGGTAAGTAGGTTCTGGGAGCAGTCACCTGTCTAGTTTCGCTTGTGTTTGTCCCGGTGGACAAACGTGGTGAGTTGGTTGGTTGGGTGGCAACATGTGTAGGGGCGGGTGTAGGTGTGGAGATAGGAGCGGTAGGGGTCGTGATCCCAGGGGCATTGGTAATAATTCGATGTGGGCGGGTTAATGGCGTGAGACGGGTGGGTGTAGCATGTGTGCCTCTGGTTACCTGTGAATAGAGTGGAGGTTCTTCTTGCATACCCGTAGCTATGTTCAATGAGACAAACTCCTGTAGTGAGTCATACTTCCTTTTCAACTGGCGATTTTCTTCTCTTGTTTCCTCGACTATCTTCATCATCTCGCAGAGCCGACAAATAGGGGAGGAGAAGTAATCAGTGAAGTACTGACCCGCGAATCTCCCGTTGCACGCGTTGCAAGGTTTGAGATTTGAAGCCATCTTATAGATTGGGAGACGGGGAGAGAAAACAGTAACGAAAGGAGTGGGATGGGGGAGGCAGAGAAAGGGAGGGGAGGGGGCGAAGTAAAAGGGGACGTTGGAGAGGTAGGGGTGAAGTTGTAGAGGGGGGAAGGAGTGTAGCCTGTATGTCCCAGGGGGCACAGGATGGGTGAGGTCAGTATGGGAGGGGGAGGGAAAGTAGGGTTGGGGGCGAGGTCAGGTGAGGTCACAGGTATAGAACCGGAAAGGCACAGGTGAGGTGAGGTAGGGTACAGGGATTAGGCACGCCTTGGGTTGGAATTTCTCTACGTCGCCAGAATAAACGATAATAACGACAATTTGACCAAATTAATATAACGTGTGCTGGATTTGAATACTTCAGAACCACGCAGCATAGACGTTAAATAACAAAACTAATTAATACGTCGTCAGTATAAACGATAATAACGACAATTTGACCAATTTAATATAACGTGTGCTGGGTTTGAATACTTCAGAACCACGCAGCATAGACGTTAAATAACAAAACTAATTAATACAACGTGCGCTTTCTAGGACTATCGAGAGGTCGCCTGACTAGTAAACCAATAAGTATCGCTAGGATGCCGTATTTGTTTCAGAGGTTAGACAAAGGTGTGTAGGGATAAAGAAGGCAGAGAATGGGAGAGGGGGGGGGGGCGGAGTGAAAGCGGGCACAGGACGGGTTAGGTGAGGTGAGGTGAGGTGGGGGGGAGATGGGAGTGGTGGAGGGGGTAAGAAGTAAAGGAGGGACAGGTACGGGGTAGGGCAGGGTGAGGTGGGACAAAGGTGTGTAGGGATAAAAAAGGATTAGTGACAGGAGGGTAGGTCAGGTAGTATCTATGGAGCGTTAGTGCAAGATTTTAATAACAATAAATATATATATTTTTTCTTTTAAAGATAGTTAGCAAATTAAATATATAGCGTACCGAAAACACGGGTTTACACACCCACGAGAATGGAAATATGCAAAACGAGCAAGGAAAGTACTGGCGAACAATTAAGTGTGAATAAGCTCTCTAGGGTCTTGTGGGCTGAGTCAAGGACAGTGGTTCCCTAGGGAGAGTTTCTACTGTTCCAGACAGTCTTTACAGTTACAAGGATACGAATAAACGAGTATGTTATACACAACAAAGAAAGAATGGAATATATATAAAGATAACTGATGTACACTTTACATATATGACTAAAAGTTAAGCAGGGAGGGTTTCTCTTTGTTCCGACGGCGAACTTCTACTAATTATCTGGGTAAATAATAATAATGGAAGGAGAGAAATCTGAAACAGTAATATTCAGCTTAAATGGTTAATAAATATACTAAAGAATCAACGTAGGAGAAGAAGGAGAAGGAGGAGAAGGAGAAGGAGGAGAAGGAGAAGAAGGAGAAGGAGAAGGAGAAGAAGGAGAAGGAGAAGAAGGAGAAGGAGAAGGAGAAGAAGGAGAAGGAGAAGGAGAAGAAGGAGAAAGAGAAGGAGAAAGAGAAGAAGGAGAAAGAGAATGAGAAGGAGAAGAAGGAGAATGAGAAGAAGGAGAAGGAGAAGAAGGAGAAGGAGGATAAGGAGAAGGAGAAGAAGGAGAAGGAGAAGGAAGAGAAGGAGAAGAAGGAGAAGGAGAATGAGAAGAAGGAGAAAGAGAAGAAGGAGGAGAAGGAGAAGGAGAAGAAGGAGAAGGAGAAGAAAGAGAAGGATGATAAGCAGAAGGAGAAGTAAAAGGAGAAGGACAAGATGGAGAAGGAGATGGAGAAGAAGGAGAAGGAGGAGAAGGAGAAGAAGGAGAAGGAGAAGAAGAAGAAGGAGAAGGAGAAGAAGGAGAAGGAGAAGGAGAAGGAGAATGAGAAGGAAAAGAAGGAGAAGATGAAGGAGAAGGAGAAGAAGGAGAAGGAGAAGGAGAAGAAGGAGAAGGAGAAGAAGGAGAAGGAGAAAAAGGAGAAAGAAAAGGAGAAGAAGAAGATGAAGAAGAAGAAGAAGAAGAAGAAGAAGAAGAAGAAGAAGGAGAAGAAGAAGGAGAAGGAGAAGGAGAAGAAGGAGAAGGAGAAGAAGGAGAAGGAGAAGAAGGAGAAGAAGAAGAAGGAGGAGAAGGAGAAGGAGAAGAAGGAGAAGAAGGAGATGGAGAAGGAGAAGGAGGAGAAGGAGAAGAAGGAGAAGAAGGAGAAGGAGAAGGAGGAGAAGGAGAAGGAGAAGAAGGAGGAGAAGGAGAAGAAGAAATAATGATAATAATGAGAGGGATATAGTTAATAATGATAATAATGAGAGGAATATAGTTAATAATGATAATAATGAGAGGGATATAGTTAATAATGAGAGGGATATAGTTAATAATGATAATAATGAGAGGGATATAGTTAAAAATGAGATGGATATAGTTAATAATGAGAGGGATATAGTTATTAATGATAATAATGAGAGGGATATAGTTAATAATGATAATAATGAGAGGGATATAGTTAATAATGATAATAATGAGAGGGATATAGTTAATAATGATAATAATGAGAGGGATATAGTTAATAATAATAAGAATGAGAGGGATATAGTTAATAATGAGAGGGATATAGTTAATAATGATAATAATGAGAGGGATATAGCTAATAATGATAATAATGAGAGGGATATAGTTAATAATGATAATAATGAGAGGGATATAGTTAATAATGAGAGGGATATAGTTAGTAATTATAATAATGAGAGGGATATAGTTAATAATGATAATAATGAGAGGGATATAGTTAATAATGATAATCATGTGAGAGAGATAGAGAGAGACATGACATATTAATTAAGTGAACTGTACACACTGACCTGAACCAAGTAGTATCGTGGAGGTGATGTGTTTGAAGGTGTGTCATTGTACACCTGAAAATGGGTGTAGTCAGGAATGTACCCACACCACACATCCAGCCACACGTGTTGACCCATGGTGTTGTTTGGAGCGTGAGACATTAATATGCTGGCTCTAGTATAATCATAATCATCATCACTAGAGTACAACAACATGATATACTCCAGTGTTGGTTTGGTAGGTCCTTTAAGGTAAGTTTAGTCTGCTGCTTCCCTTCCATTACATCTATTGTCACTACCGGCAATGTCTTCGATACATTGGTGTACTCTGAAGATGAGACAATGAAATGATAGTGTTGTGTTCACCTTCATAACCTCCTTCACAACCCTTCCTTATCAATACAGTTATAGTTAGAGAGAGAGAGAGAGAGAGAGAGAGAGAGAGAGAGAGAGAGAGAGAGAGAGAGAGAGAGAGAGACCTTGTAGGAATTAGTGAATGGTGATAGAGAGGTGGGATAGCAAGAACAAAGGAAATATAAAGAAAAGTGGGACAGATAGCAATAACAATAAATAAAACAATAGTTAGTGCTTCCTTCGTTTTCTCTGGTAACTTTGTTATAGAAAACGATTAATAAGCAATGTTTTATATGGTAACTATGATAAAAGAATTATTTTTAAATTACACTCTAACAATTACTCTTCTTTTAACCCCTTTCATTCTCTCTCTCTCTCTCTCTCTCTCTCTCTCTCTCTCTCTCTCTCTCTCTCTCTCTCTCTCTCTCTCTCTCTCTCTCATGCCTTCTTTTTCCACTCTCTCTCTCATGCCTTCTTTTCCACCTTCCCTCTATCTCTCTCTCTCTCATGCATTCTTTATCCACCTTTCTCTCTCTCTCTCTCTCTCTCTCTCTCTCTCTCTCTCTCTCTCTCTCTGTGTGTGTAAAGAGATAGATGTATGAATAGATGTATATTGGTGTTACTGACCTGTTATGGTGGGAGGTGATAACACTTGACCACAGTAATCACCGTCAACACACCACACTTTCAGAGTCTTGTAAGGGAAGCCAACCACACCTCGGGTACATTGTTGGTCAGCTGCAAGACCTTGTTGATTCTCTTCCTCTTCTTGGTGCACCTTCACAGACCACTCTGTAATCTGTAACACCATCAAAACCATTAGTTTCACACACTCACACACACACACACACACACACACCACTTTGTAATCTGTAACACCATCAACACCATTAGTTTCACACACACACACACACACACACACCGATACATTAGACCTTCATCCACCACTTTGAAATCTGTAACACCATCAACACCATTAGTTTGACACACACACACACACACACTCACACCACTTTGTAATCTGTAACACCATCAACACCATTAGTTTCACACACACACAAACACACACACCACTTTGTAATCTGTAATACCATCAACACCATCGGTTTCACACACACACACACACATACCGATACATTAGACCTTCATCCACCACTTTCTATTCTGTAACACCATCAACACGATTAGTTTCACACACACACTCACACACACCACTTTGTAATCTGTAACACCATCAACACCATCAGCTTAACACACACACACACCACTTTGTAATCTGTAACACCATCAACACCATCAGTTTCACACACACACACACACACACACCACTTTGTAATCTGTAACACCATCAACACCATCAGTTTCACACACACACACACACCACTTTGTAATCTGTAACACCATCAACACCATCAGTTTCACACACACACACACACGTGTACGCACAAACACACACACACACACCGATACATTAGACCTTCATCCACCACTTTGTAATCTGTAACACCATCAACACCATCAGTTTCACACACACACACACACACACACGAACACACACACACATTATACCTTCATCCACCAATTTCTCACACACACACACACACACACATTATACCTTCATCCACCAATTTGTCAACACACACACACACACACACACACACACACACACACACACATTATACCTTCACCCACCATTTTGTAATCTATAACACACACACACACACACACACACACACACACATTATACCTACGTCCACCATTTTGTAATCTGTAACACACACACACACACACACACACACACACACACACACACAGATACATTATACCTTCATCCACCAATTTGTCACACACACACACACACACACACACACACACACACACAGATACATTATACCTTCATCCACCAATTTGTCACACACACACACACACACACACACACACACACACACACACAGATACATTATACCTTCATCCACCAATTTGTCACACACACACACACACACACACACACACACACACAGATACATTATACCTTCATCCACCAATTTGTCACACACACACACACACACACACACACACACACACACACAGATACATTATACCTTCATCCACCAATTTGTCACACACACACACACACACACACACACACACACACACACACACATACACACAGATACATTATACCTTCATCCACCAATTTGTCACACACACACACACACACACACACACACACAATATTCTATAATGAGACGGAATAGTATTAATTTTCCATAAGAAATATAAACTTGAGTTAGTACATTTAAATCATATAGTTTTATAGTTTTCTTAGAGAGAGAGAGAGAGAGAGAGAGAGAGAGAGAGAGAGAGAGAGAGAGAGAGAGAGAGAGAGAGAGAGAGATTGTCTATGCAAAAATGTTGAATGCAAAAAATTATCAAGTATATATAATAGATAATAAAGGCAAAATTTTATTTGTTATGTTATGTTATTTTATGTAAGCTTAAGGGAGTGCAGGAGTAGAGGACAGGATTAAGGGGGGGTTGGGGGTTCCGGGAATAGGGGGACATGCTTGGGGGGGTGTTTGGGGTGTGTGGGAATAGGGGGAAAGGCTTTGGGGGGTTTAAGGGGGTGCGAGAGTAGGGGACAGGATTGAGGAGGGGGTTTGGGGGGTGCGAGAGTAGGGGACAGGATTGAAGGGGGGTTTGGGGGGTGCGGGAATAGGGGGACAGGCTTTGGGTTTTTTTTTGCGGGGTGCGGGAGTAGGGGGACAGGCTTGGGTGGGGGTTGGGGGGTGCTGGAATAGGGGGACAGGCTTTGGGGGGTGTTTGGAGGGTGCGGAAATAGGGGGACAGGCTTGGGGGGGTTTGGGGTTTGTGGGAATAGGGGGACAGGCTTTGGGGTGTTTTGGGGGGAGCGGGAGTAGGGGGACAGGCTTGGGGGGTGGGGTGTTTGGTGGGTGCGGGAATAGGAAGACAGGCTTTCGGGGGTTTAAGGGGGTGCGGGAGTAGGGGACAGGATTGAGGAGGGGGTTTGGGGGGTGCGGGAATAGGGGGACAGACTTTGGTGGGTGTTTGGGGGATGCAGGAGTAGGGGGACAAGCTTGGGGGGGTTCAGGGGGTGAGGTAATAGAGGGACAGGCTTGGGGGGGGGGGTTGGGAGTGCAGGAATAGGGGGACAGGCTTGGGGGGGGGGAGTAGAAAGCCTGTCCCTTACTCCCGCACCCCCCAAAACCCCTCAAGCCTGTCCCCCTATTCGCGCACCCCCTTAAGATTAACAAATAAATTGGTGTTCTGTTGTTTGGAAAACTTTGGAGGAATCAGTTACTCCAGATTCACCAAAGCAGTAATACAAAAGAGAGAGAGAGAGAGAGAGAGAGAGAGAGAGAGAGAGAGAGAGAGAGAGAGAGAGAGAGAGAGATAGGCTTACTTTGAGTATGATACTGATGGTGTTGTGTGATGGTGTGATATTCCAGGGAATCAACACACGACCAACATAATCCTGGAGACAATAGAACTCCAGATACTCATTACCAGTAGATGGATAGCGATCGAACTCTATCCATCCCACAGGGATATTATGAATATCTTGGGTTCCAAGCTCCAGTCTTACAGAGTTGTTCTCAGTGCTTGGTGGAGGTGTGAGGACAAACTCCGCCTCCAGCACCACCTCCTTCATCATCATCATCATCGTATTGTTGTTGTTGTTGTTGTTGTAGTGGTGGTTGTGGTGTAGTGGTTCCCTGTAGCCCTCTAGGTTTGTTTTATTCATCACGTTACAGTGTGTTGGGGTCTTCACTGTTGCTTCACTCTCTGAATGACAACAAATATACATACACATTACTTTTATTTATTTTTATATGGTACAGCTAATATATATATATATATATATATATATATATATATATATATATATATATATATATATATATATATACATATATATATATATATATATATATATATATATATATATATATATATATATATATATATATATATATATATATATATATATATATATATATATATATATACATATATATATGTGTGTGTAATAAATATATATTATGGTAAAACACACATATACACACACACACCTCACACAAACTCTAATATTGAGACTAATGTACGATTATACATTGTTAAGAGGCTATTACACTGTTGGTAAAATTGCCTGCACTTATAACTGGTACAGGAGAAGAGGACTGACAACACTGAATTATAAGTTTATAAGTGCTGGCAACTGTACATTGGAACACCTTGATTCCTCCAAAGTATGCCAGGAAACAGAACCAGGTTAACATAAATAATGTTGGCCTGTTGCTGAGAATTGTTTAAAGGCATCATTAACTTTAAGGTTACCATAAGACAAGGTGAGAATTCACCCATTACAAATAATACCTTTATGGAGGTATTATTGGATCAACTAATTCCTCTAAACTATTCCAACCAACAGGATATTAGTATATTTGTTCACCAGGTCCTGTTTCTTGACATTCATTGAAGGAATGAAGGCACTCCAATGTACTACAAGTGTATAACCCACTTCCTTACCTTGGTGTTACATGCTTAATTTTCTTATATTGATATTTAAATGATGGTTGTCAATAATTTTTAATTTATTATTAATGCTATAAAAATCCTTGTCTGACATCCAATATAATACTAATATAGTATATAATTTAATTAGATAATATAAACATAAGTTGATGGATTAGACTAACCGGTGTTGCAGAAGTTGATGGTTGCACATTGTTCAACATTCTCTGGACACTTGACTGTCAGTTGAAGTTGTGGGAACTCTGGTAGGTTGAAGGGACACTTGTGGTCCATCAACTTCTGGTTCTCCTCCTCATCATCATTGTTAGTTGACAACTCCACCCAACACTCTCCTTCCTGAAATAATAATAACACACATCATTATTTACATCATTATTATATTCATCTGGTGATAGTTAGGTTAGCTTAGGTTACTGTAGGTTAAGTTAGGTTAGATTTCCATAGGTTAGGTTACAGCAGGTTAGGTTAAGTTTGGTTAGGTAAGGTTTTGTTAGGTTAAGTTACTATAGGCTAGGTTAGGTTAGGTCAGGATATAGTAATAATTGTCATGATTTTACCTGTATGCATTGCTAATAAAGAGAACAACTGACCTTCTTCTTGAGATATTTAGGTTGTTTTTTCCACTTGAAGCTGGTGAATGACAATGGGTAGGTGATCTTTATCCTGGAGTCCCGATAAAGATGCCAACATCCTACACGAATCTTGAGAAAGTCTTGAGGTGCCAGCTTGGTGATGACGTCTGGTGCTGTGATGGTTTTGACACTGGAAAGATCATCTTCACTAGTACAGGAACACTTGATGTTGACTTGGTTATGAGGTCCGGTAATATGATCAATGTCGAGTGTTGCCAGAGTTTGTTTATTGTCTTGATTCATGATGTGTAGACTTGTCCCCCACGTGGTATTATCATCAGGTGGAGGAGACAACAGAAGTCTAGTCTCCAGGACACCTTCACCGATTTTGTTCATCTCTAATGGTTGTTGAGGCACCATGGATGACTGGTTGTAGGCGGGACATTCTGGTGAGAGAGCAAAGTTGTTAGTGATGACTGTGTTCTCTCTCTCTCTCTCTCTCTCTCTCTCTCTCTCTCTCTCTCTCTCTCTCTCTCTCTCTCTCTCTCTCTCTGGTAATAGTGGATTATTATTTATATCAACATTTCTGCTCCGTCTCTCCATTCTTCTCTCTCTCATTTCCTCCATTCTTCTCTCCTTCCCTCCTTCCTTCCTTTATTCCTTCTCTCCATTCTTCTCTCATTCCTTCCTTCCTTCCCTATCTCCTTCTCTCCATTCCTCTCTCATTCCCTCCTTCCTTTCTTTATTCCTACTCTCCATTCCTCTCTCATTCCCTCCTTCCTTTCTTTATTCCTTCTCTCCATTCTTCTCTCATTCCTTCCTTCCTTCTATCCTATTCTCCTTCTCTCAATTCTTCTATTCATTCCTCCCTCCTTCCTTCCTTCCCTATCTCCTTCTCTCTATTCTTCTATTCTTTCCACCTTCCTTCCTTTACTCCCTCCTTCCTTTCTTCCTTTACTCCTTCTCTCCATTCTTCTCTCCGTTCCTCCTCCTTTTTCTCCTCCATTCTCTACCCTTGTAATTTCTCATCTCATTACCCCTCTATCTATTTCTTCTCTTGTCTCCCTTCCACCTCCTTCTCCTCCTTCATACTTTACCTTCGTTTCCCTCTTATTCTCTTTACTTCACCTCCTCCATACACAACCTATTCTTCTCTTTTCCTTCTCCTCCTTCATACTTTACTTTCGTTTCCTTCTTATTCTCTTTACTTCACCTCCTCCATACACTATCTTTTCCTCTCCTTTCCTTCTCTTCCTTCATACTCTGTCCTTTCCTGTCTCTTATACATTAGAGCACCTTAATTCCTCCAAAGTATGCCAGGAAACATCAGGACCATATCAACAGAATTAATAGTTATCTGTTGCTTGGAATAGTTTGGAGGAATTAGTGGCTCCAGATTTACCACCAACGCTGTATGTTGTAACCCAGTAACTTGGAGGACAATATTTGTGGGTAATTTTAATATTGGGTAATTTTAATATTGGGTAATTTTTATACTGGGTAATTCTAATATTGGGTAATTTTAATATTGGGTAATTTTAATATTGGGTAATTTTTATACTGTGTAATTTTAATATTGGGTAATTTTAATATTTTTGGGTAATTTTAATCAACAATGTCTCAATGGTATTTATCTAATTGTACAGTACATTGTTTGGTTATTACACACACACACACACACACACACACACACACACACACACACACTTATTCCATCCTCTCTCTTTTTTGTACACACACACACACACACAAATAATAATAACCAAACTTACCAGTACGTATTCCAGCATCAACAGGTGGTGTGAGAGCCAACACCATCACCACCATCATCACCATCATCATCACCATCATCATCATCATCAGTATTACACTCCGTCCACACATGATGTCTGTAATATAATAATAACCTCTGTACAAACACACACACACACACACACACACAAACACACCCTATCATTGTACATACACATGATGTCTGTAATATAATAATAACCTCTGTACACACACACACACACACACACACACACACACACACACCCTATCATTGTACATACACATGATGTCTGTAATATAATAATAACCTCTGTACACACACACACACACACACACACACACACCCTATCATTGTACATACACATGATGTCTGTAATATAATAATAACCTCTATACACACACACACACACACACACACACACACACACACACACACCCTATCATTGTACAGCCGGCAGCATAAATTCGTGTCCATCTCATGTACTAAACAATGCTAATATGACCAGATAGTTGCATTCTGAACCAGTTTTTATTCTAACAACATGGGTAACTTACCACATGAGAAGTATATCAGTAATTTCTGCATTCAAATTGTGTTGCAACATCACTATAACTCATACATTATGCTGGTGGAAATGAAGCGAACTTATGCTGCCGACTGTACATACACATGATGTCTGTAATATAACAGTAACAATAACACTGGGTCCATTCCACAGTGGTATTTATTTGTTACCTTCCTAACCAACCACACTTGTAAGGCTTCATTATTATAGGGTTAATTTCACAGTGGTGTTTGTTTGTTACCTTCCTAACCAACCACACTTGTAAGGCTTCGTTATTTTAGGGTCCATTCCACAGTGGTCTTTGTTTGTTACCTTCCCAACCAACCACACTTGTAAGGCTTCATTATTATAGGGTTAATTTCACAGTGGTGTTTGTTTGTTACCTTCCTAACCAACCACACTTGTAAGGCTTCGTTATTTTAGGGTCCATTCCACAGTGGTCTTTGTTTGTTACCTTCCCAACCAACCACACTTGTAAGGTTTCATTATTTTAGGGTTGATTCCACAGTGGTATTCGTTTGTTACCTTCCTAACCAACCACACTTGTATGGCTTCATTATTTTAGGGTTGATTTCACAGTGGTACTCGTTTGTTAGCTTCCCAACCAACCACATTTGTAAGGCTTCATTATTAACCAAGAGGTGAGTATCCACATTCACAAAATCTATCCAACAGTTAGATAATAATAATCACTGTATAGTTTCCTCACCAAATTCATTAAACAATTCACCCAGAAGTCATTTACACGGCTGACATTCTTTCGTTGTGGAATTGATCAACTCTTTGTAGTTTCCAATCATGTGATTGGTGTTGGTGTAGTAATATTATTTTCAGTGTAGTAAATACAGACATGAGTGTGTGCGGAGGGGTTTAAGGGGGTGCGGGAATAAGGGGACTGGCTTAGGAAGGGGGAGTTGTGTGTGTTTTGGGGGCTATTGGGGGGTGCAAAAGGGGTTTAGTGGGGTGCGGGAATAGGGGGACAGGCTTGGGTGTGGGTTGTGTGTGTTTAGAGGGTTGCTGGGGGATTAGGGGGTGCAGGAATAGGCATAGGGGGGGGGGGGGTTATGGGTCATGGTACAGAGGTATCACATGGGTACCATATTAACCTACCATGGAGATAACAGTAGGTCATGTGTTGTGTGTGTGTGTGTGTGTGTGTGTGTGTGTGTGTGGTAATGGTATTATGGGTCATGGTACAGAGGTCTCACATACGAGGGTGGCATACCAGAAGTTCCTCCAGAACCTGATGGTTCAGCAGGTGTCGACAAACCACATCAAGTGGCAGGCCCCGAGGCAGCAAGTGTCAGACAGTGGGGCAGGCCAGACAATAGTGTTCTATAGTGTTAGCACGAGGCTCTCGACACAAGCGACACTCAGTGAAGGGAGGCTCACCCTGCATCCCAGCAACCTGCCATGGTGGCCGGTAGCCAAGCCTCAAACGAGCAGAGACTACATTGTGCCTCCGAATCATGAGGCCCCGACGACGGTAGGAATATTTGTGACAGCAGACAGTCTCGTAGTGGGTGATGGAGATGCTGAAGGGCCTCTCTGCATCCCTGCATCGCCGTACAGGGAGGAGAGCAACGGAGCGAACTCTATAAAGGTAACATGTCAGGTAAAGAGGACGTCCAACACCACAAGGAGCCAGACGGCAGGCCTCCTTTACGAGTTTGTCAACTGTACCATTGTGACGTAAACCTACATGGGATGGCACCCATAAAAATTTGACAGTCAAGTTACGATGACGCAATAAGGCCAAAAATGACAAAATCTGCACGTAATTGTATTTCCAAGAATATCAGGGAGAGAAGTGAGCAGCCGATGCATCAAAATACTAAATAACAATGGGCTGACAACACCCCATTGAGGCATACCAAGATGAAAACTGTGCAAAGGACTAAGAGCACCACTGAAAAACACACGGGAGGTCCTGTTACTGAGGTAGCCCCGAATCTACCATAGTAGATTACCCTTTATCCCAAAGTCAGCCAGTTGGTCCAAAATGATGTCTCTATTAGCAACATCGAAGGCACTTAGAAGGTCAATGAAGGCCACAACACTGTCCCTGGAAAGGCTAGAGTACAGGTCGACTAGTCAGTGGTGTGTGCTCAGCTGGGGTATCCCTCGGCAAGTTTCTGGTCAACATCAAGAGGAAAACGGAAAAATGTAGCTGGGGAAGTTACGAGGCCTCTCAGGTGAGTCTTGAAGAATGAGAGGCAGAGACAAAAATTCACCAGCCTTGATGCTATCAATGATGTTCAGACACTTCCTAGAGATGTAGGCAAACCGGGAGGTGACTGTAGCCATCTTGACTTCAGCTAGTTCACGCTGCAATTGGAAAGCCCTGTTGACATCAGACAACCAACACAGCTTTGTGTCAGTAGATGGGTTCCTAGAGAAGGAGAGCTTGACATAGGTATCTCTCGGGGCAAAAGCAGGAAGGTTAGACGAGGGGAAGAAATGGGTATACAAGGAAAAAACACCAGGGTGAGGCAAAGATGGTACGTCGTGCACAGCTGGAGCAAACTTTGCCGTCTTGGCATTTGGAGGCAAACAGTCCACACCATCGGAATCCTGTGAGGAATCGGACGAGGTATCAACTGGTCACTTGATAGAGGTTGATGAGGTGGACGGCTGCAACCTGAGCTGCAGAGTGACCGAGGAGAGGTGGGGAGGGTTGCGTGAGGGCAGCTCAGGCCAGTGATCTGCAACTGGAGTCTCGTCGTCTTCCAACATTGCCAAGTCGGCCTCCAAGCAGGAATCCACGCTCTCCATCAGGCCAGGCAAGGCCTAGATGGGAAACAAACAACTGGGGGAGGTGGTGGTTTGAGTGGATAAAGAGACGGACTGCGAATGTCAAGTACCCGGGTTCGAATCCACGAGAAAACATCTAGGATTTTTCAGAGGTGAATTGGGTCCAGGTGTTCGTCAATTATCCTAGTTACGCCAACACGTCAAGAAAATACCCCCAACATCGTCTCACAACATAGAAGATGCCCAAGCATATTTCAAGATGCTGTGAGTGACCAACATCACCACGAAGCTCCACTGTCTCATCTAATGCGACTCCCAATAATCTCGGGGCCTCGCAAGAGTCACGGGCTACTGATAGCCTGCAGCCTACATACATATAAACATACATACATATATATATACACATACATACATATATACACACATACATACACACAGAAGAGTTACACCCTTCCACTTCCTCCAGGAGAGAGACCCACCACAAGTTAGTGTCCTTCACCAGGGTGCTGTTCTCCGTCATACATTTACTACCAACATAACACTCATATATAAAGGCACCCTGTAATGTCCTTCACCAGGGTGCTGTTCTCCGTCATACATTTAATACCAAGATAACACTCATATATAAAGGCACCCTGTAATCGTGTATGAGATCTGGTGGCTTTTCATTCTTCCTGCCTATGCCACGAAACAAGATCCTTTAATTATATATTGTTTGGTGGCAACATTTGAAGGACTCATTTATCTACAATTTTCTGAATACATAACTGGGTCCCTTAATCTATACCAATGGGAATATGAAATATAATAAACCAAACCACTTTCTCAAACCTGAACAAGTAGCAGAAAAGTTAATAGTTGCCCTTTCCACACTATAACAGTGGAATCAGTGCAGTGAACAAACTTGTACAGTCAGAGGCAAAAGTCAAGTCGTCACATCTGCCAAGTCATGAAATACAGTATGGAAATATAAGTTTCACAGGCTCGTAAAATGACTTACCTTATATTATTTCAAACTAGCTGTAGCCGGCCCGCTTCGCTGGTCCAACCAAACTTGAAGTAGTTAGGTACGGTGCCAGAAGGAGGAGTAAAAACAATCAATTTTATTTTATTTTTTTTCAGCATGGTTTACATACAGTCGTGGCCATATATAATCATCCATATAGGGGTAACTCACATAAGAGTTTGACAGCTTCCCTCTGTTCCTTAGATGATAATCTTTCCAATAAATAGGTTAACTACTATCTTTTAATTTAATACAAGCAGCTACACACTACTTAAAACAATAACATCATATGTGAACTTGAAAACATTAGACAATAAATTGTTTGAGATACCCATATGTGGATAATTGTTATTGACCACAACTGTACAAGGTTTTTTGCTCAATCGTTTACCCGCCGCATTTTCTTTATTATCTTAAGTTTTGTTTTTTTAAGCTGATGTCGTAGTGCGGCGGGTAAAGAATGTACTGATAAAACCTGTATATAACATAAACGGCATAAACTTTTCTGTGTTGTGGTCAAACTTTCATTGCAAAACTTCAGTGTACACAATTTTTTTGTCTTCTGGTTTAGAGTCAATATATAGATGTTCTCTGCATTTCCAACATGTCAAAGTACAACATAGAGCTGCCCATGTGTGAAGACTGGATTTTCAGAGAGATTAAGCCTTATAGATGTCATGGTTTGACCTTGGCTCTTATTAATAGTCATTCCATATGACAGCTTCAGAGGATATTGTAATCTTCAAAATGTGAAGTTTTCATGTACAGTTGGCTTCACTTCCGCGTACCGTTGAACCACCTAGAATCTTGAATCCCGAACCACGTGTGATCAAGAGGCGAACCAATCATTACAGAGTGAAATGGAAACAGGGGTTGAGTTGAAATGCTAAAGCATCAACAGTGATCGAGTAGTGTTATTTGCTGTGTTATACAAAATTAATATAGAATTTATGTCACAGTATAATTTACATGCCAGCAATTGTTTATTAAATATATATATATGAGTCATGTAGTAAGTCATTTTTATCCTGCCAGTTACTAATAAAGAGAAGGTGGAATAATCAATACCAAAACATCCATAACCCTTAAAGATTGTGTTCGTGCACCACCCACTTTATGATTATTATTTTGTTGTCACTATGATTTTAACTTTGTCATGGTAGACAATTGTAGCATGGCAAGGAAGAATAACCTGGTGGTAATGAAAGTTCCTTAAAAAGTTTGTGTAATGAATTATTACCAGTATACTCCGAATAATGGAAGATAAAAGAGTGACGTTCATGTCTACGTATGATATGCATGTGCTCAATACAATTCAATTATAATGAATAAGTTTGAGTAAATGAAGAGGAAGAAAGAAATAAGGCCATACTGGTCCTGGAGGACATTAACACGAAAAGAAAAGAAATAAAGAAGATAAACAGTAACCAGAAGGAAAGATAAGGAAAAAGGGACAGTTGAAGAATTTCAAGGGAATAGCTTGAGTCTGCAAGGGGGCCAAACCTTTATATGTATCCTAAAATTGTTAATATATTACCATGTTATGCAATGAAACCTTCCACCATCTATTCATTGTTGCAATATATTACCATGTTATGCAATGAAACCCTCCACCCTCTATTTATTGTTGCAATATATTACCATGTTATGCAATGAAACCTTCCACCATCTATTCATTGTTGCAATATATTACAAGTCAGCCAATTTTGTTACTTGAACTCAGTCAAGACATTTTCTGATTAATGACTTTGTGTTACTGGTTACCAAAGGATATTGTTTTGTAGTGGAGTGTGACTTAACTACCCAATGATCACTCACTCACTTCTCCACACTCTGTCCCACACCTCGACCACATCCTCTTTCCATTACCCTTCTCCTTTACCCATTTCCAGTACTCACTCGACTCCTTCATTTCCCCACCACATTCTCCTTCTCAATACCTACAACATAATTTTGTGTGGCCAAACATGATTAGTTCAATTATGCAAACAGGACCTGAAAATAAATAATGTGATGTTTTGTATGCAATTACAATGCATGGAATATGGTAGGACATTATATTAATCAGATGGAGTCATTAGAGAGTAATGTTTTGTATGCAATTACAATGCATGGAATACGGTAGGACATTATAATAATCAGATGGAGTCATTAGATAGTAATGTTTTGTATGCAATTACAATGCATACAATATGGTAGGATATTATATTAATCAGATGGAGTCATTAGATAGTAATGTTTAGGCCAGACAATCAGGCGTTGGAGAACCATCACAAGTGTCGGAGAGAACAGTGTTAAATTCATGCACACACCTTATGAGACACACTTTCCTTTACCAAACCACTCTTTCCATCTCACTTTGTAGTGAGTGGTTCGTATCAGGATCACACGTGGTTAGGGACTCAAATTTCTGGGTGGCTCATCATTGGTAGTGGTAAACGCGGAAATGGAGCCAACTGTACCTTAACCTTCACTGGGTCATGCCCTTTCAGGTATATATATATATATGGTTTGTTCCATCTATTTCTTTTGGTTTGGGAGAAAAGTTCACACAGACAAACACACACAGACAGACGCCTCTCTTTTATAGATATATTTTATTATCTGAGGGAGAGAGTGAATAGGTCATGTGTTGTCTGTGTGTGTCTGTGTGTGTGTTGAGAGTGATAATGGCCAGGGTAAAGAACACATGGACCAGTGAATTGGTCATGTGTTATCTGTGTGTGTGTGTTGAGAGTGATAATGGCCAGGGATAAGAACACGTGGACCAGTGAATAGGTCATGTGTTGTCTGTGTGTGTCTGTGTGTGTGTTGAGAGTGATAATGGCCAGGGTAAAGAACACATGGACCAGTGAATAGGTCATGTGTTGTCTGTGTGTGTGTGTTGAGAGTGATAATGGCCAGGGATAAGAACACTTGGACCAGTGAATAGGTCATGTGTTGTCTGTGTGTGTCTGTGTGTGTGTTGAGAGTGATAATGGCCAGGGTAAAGAACACATGGACCAGTGAATAGGTCATGTGTTGTCTGTGTGTGTGTGTTGAGAGTGATAATGGCCAGGGATAAGAACACTTGGACCAGTGAATAGGTCATGTGTTGTCTGTGTGTGTCTGTGTGTGTGTTGAGAGTGATAATGGCCAGGGATAAGAACACTTGGACCAGTGAATAGGTCATGTGTTGTCTGTGTGTGTTACTTACCTTTCCTTTGTGACCACCAGGCCACTGATGGACCGGTCTAGTGGAACTTCACCCGTTGTATCAGATGTCCAGCCACACCCTGAGGACTACATATAAAGGTTAGGTTAGGTTAGGTTAGGTTAGGTTAGCACTGTACATATAAAGGTTAGGTTAGGTTAGGTTAGCACTGTACATATAAAGGTTAGGTTAGGTTAGGTTAGCACTGTACATATAAAGGTTAGGTTAGGTTAGCACTGTACATATAGAGGTTAGGTTAGGTTAGGTTAGCACTGTACATATAAAGGTTAGGTTAGGTTAGGTTAGGACTGTACATATAAAGGTTAGGTTAGGTTAGCACTGTACATATAAAGGTTAGGTTAGGTTAGGTTAGCACTGTACATATAAAGGTTAGGTTAGGTTAGCACTGTACATATAAAGGTTAGGTTAGCACTGTACATATAAAGGTTAGGTTAGGTTAGCACTGTACATATAAAGGTGTATATTAATATTGGAAATTTTTATCATGTAATGTCAGATTCATCAACAAACAATTAATTATTAATTATATTGTGGTCACAGATCAAATCCAGGGATGAATGGAAG
Organism: Petrolisthes cinctipes; assembly: GCA_033782935.1. NCBI lineage: Eukaryota > Metazoa > Arthropoda > Malacostraca > Decapoda > Porcellanidae > Petrolisthes > Petrolisthes cinctipes. The sequence goes on along the minus strand of JAWQEG010001882.1, from coordinate 93,939 downwards.
TCATCCATGTACAAATTATCCTACCACCTCGATCAGATCCCCTCCCTCCACAAACACACACGCACGCATGCACGCACAGGCACGCACGAACGCACGCGCATTCACGTATACACGCATGCACGGACACACTTGAATGCATGCACGTGCACACACACGTGCGTGCACACGTACGCAAGCACAGGCACGGACGGACGCAAGCACACGGATGCACGCACGCAGGCACACGCACGCATGCCAACACACACAGCTCTCTCTCTCTCTCTCTCTCTCTCTCTCTCTCTCTCTCTCTTATGAAACCACAACATCAACTTGCTGTTCACTAATCTATACAAGTTAATAAAAATGTTCACACCATGATAAGTAAAGGTTGAGTTATTACTACTGTTACCATTATGTGTGTGTATGTGTGTGTGTGTGTGTGTGTGTGTGTGTGTGTGTGTGTTAAAACATACGTGTGTGTATGTGTGTGTTTTAATACATATATGTGTGTGTGTTAATACATACGCGTGTGTGTGTGTGTTCGTGTGTTAATACATACGTGTGTATACTATTTGGGTATGTGTGTGTATATGTGTATGTACTGTATGTGTGTTAATACATACGTGTGTGTGTGTGTATGTGTGTTAATACATACGTGTGTGTGTATGTATGTGTGTTAATACATACGTGTGTGTGTGTGTGTGTGTGTGTGTGTTAATACATACGTGTGTGTATGTGTGTTAATACATACGTGTGTGTGTGTGTGTGTGTGTTATTACATATGTATGTATACTATTAGCGTTTGTGTGTGTGTATGTTAATACATATGAGTGTATATCAATAGAGTATGTGTGTATGTATGTGTTTGTGTTAATACATAATGTGTGTACAGTATATCATTAGGGTCTGTGTGTGTGTATGTGTGTGTTTATACTACCTCTCTATCTTTCCCACTTCAACTACCTCTCTCTCTCTCTCTATCTCCTCTACTACCTCTCTCTCTCTCTCTCTCTCTCTCTCTCTCTCTCTCTCTCTCTCTCTCTCTCTCTCTCCAACATTATAATAGCAATACAAGATGGTGGTTCTCCCTTGTTTCTTATATTAATAGCTAAATACAGTGTGTGTTTAGGGGTTTTTAAGGGGGTGCGGGGGGATCTTGGGGGGGTGCGGAAATAGGGGGACAGGCTTGGAGGGGTGCAGGAATAGGGGGACAGGTATGGGGGGTGGTTGTGTGTATTTAGAGAGTATTAGGAGGGTGCGGGGGGGTTTAAGGGGGTGCGGGAATAGGGGGACAGGCTTGGAGGGGTGCAGGAATAGGGGGACAGGTATGGGGGGGGGGGGGTTGTGTGTATTTAGGGAGTATTAGGAGGGTGCGGGGGGGTTTAAGAGGGTGCGGGAATAGGGGGACAGGCTTGGAGGGGTGCAGGAATAGGGGGACAGGTATGGGGGGAGGGTTGTGTGTATTTAGGGAGTATTAGGAGGGTGCGGGAGGGTTTAAGGGGGTGCGGGAATAGGGGAACAAGCTTGGGGGGTGGGTTGTTTGTGCTTAGGGGCATTAGGGGGGTGCAGAAATAGGGGGGACAGGAATCAAAGTGTTCCAATGTACCATAAGTATATTATTCCTTTAATTGTTCCCCTTCCTTTACCCTACCTATCCTGTCATTACCTTCCCTATCCTTTCTCCTCCCTTCCCTTCCCTTCCTTTACCCTACCTATCCTGTCATTACCTTCCCTATCCTTTCTCCTCCCTTCCCTTCCCTTCCTTTATCCTACCTATCCTGTCATTACCTTCCCTATCCCTTCTCCTCCCTTCCCTTCCCTTACTTTACCCTACCTATCCTGTCATTACCTTCCCTATCCCTTCTCCTCCCTTCCCTTCCCTTCCTTTACCCTACCTATCCTGTCATTACCTTCCCTATCCCTTCTCCTCCCTTCCCTTCCCTTCCTTTACCCTACCTATCCTGTCATTACCTTCCCTATCCTTTCTCCTCCCTTCCCTTCCCTTACTTTACCCTACCTATCCTGTCATTACCTTCCCTATCCCTCTTCTGCCTTCCCTTCCCTTCCCTTCCCTTCCCCTCCTGTACCCTCCCTCTCCCTCCCCTTCCTTTACCATACCTACCCTACTCTTCCCTTCCCTTTCCTACCCCTCTTCTGTCTTCCCTTTCCTATCCCTCTTCTGCATTCCCCTCCCTCTCCCTCCCCTTCCTAACATACATACCTTCCCCTCCCCTTCCTTTACCCTACCTACCCTTCCCTACCCTTCTTCTCCCCTCCCTTCCATACCCATCTTCTCCCTTCCCTTCCTCTCCCTCCCTTTTCTTTACCCTATCTATCCTTCCCTTCCCTTCCCTACCCCTCTTCTCCCTTCCCCTCCTGTACCCTCCCTCTCTCTCCCCTTCCTTTACCCAACCTACCCTTCCCTATCGCTCTTCTGCCTTCCCTTCCCTTCCTTTCCCTTCCCCTCCTGTAACCTCCCTCTCTCTCCCCTTCCTTTACCCAACCTACCCTTCCCTATCGCTCTTCTGCCTTCCCTTCCCTTCCTTTCCCTTCCCCTCCTGTACCCTCCCTCTCCCTCCCCTTCCTTTACCCAACCTACCCTTCCCTATCGCTCTTCTGCCTTCCCTTCCCTTCCTTTCCCTTCCCCTCCTGTACCCTCCCTCTCCCTCCCCTTCCTTTACCCAACCTACCCTTCCCTATCGCTCTTCTGCCTTCCCTTCCCTTCCTTTCCCTTCCCCTCCTGTAACCTCCCTCTCCCTCCCCTTCCTTTACCCAACCTACCCTTCCCTATCGCTCTTCTGCCTTCCCTTCCCTTCCTTTCCCTTCCCCTCCTGTACCCTCCCTCTCCCTCCCCTTCCTTTACCCAACCTACCCTTCCCTATCGCTCTTCTGCCTTCCCTTCCCTTCCTTTCCCTTCCCCTCCTGTACCCTCCCTCTCCCTCCCCTTCCTTTACCCAACCTACCCTTCCCTATCGCTCTTCTGCCTTCCCTTCCCTTCCTTTCCCTTCCCCTCCTGTACCCTCCCTCTCACTCCACTTCCGTTACCCTACCTACCCTTTCCTACTCTTCCGTAGCTGTGTAACCCTATATAAAATCAGACACATAAATATACATTACATTCAGTGTTATCAGTCCTGCGTATGTCCAGGAGTCAGAGATTTACAGTATAGAATAATCATTCCCTTCCTCTTGTCTGTATGCTTCACACACGCCTCACTCACCAATTCATTTTCATTCCCCTTTTCCCTACATTAAGGTACACAAATGGTCATTCTGTCAGTCAGTCATTATATCAATTAATCATATGTGGTGTGAAGGATGAAACAACAGAGGATAGATGGCAATCAGTGGAGTTGGTATGAGTGGTCTGGTCAACACAGAGAAGAGATATAACATAGATACACACAATAATTACATATGATACCGAGCTACGACTGCCATACCATGACAATATTTAGTAATTTCCTGTAATGCAGTACATTCTTATTAATTACTTGGACAGAAGAGGAGGTGAAGGCTCAGACATGGAGGCAGCTGGACGTGATGGCTCACTCCTGTTCACTAAGTTGTTGCCACATTTTGCACAATGTTATATTTTACATTAAATTATATTATATTAAATGAAATATAACATTATAATGGTAATACAAGATGGTAGTACTTCCTTGTTACTTATATTAATAAATAAATAAATTGTCTTTATAAATATACCAACAGATAGCCAGGAAGTTAAAGAGGAGTAGTACAGTGTTGGTAAATCTGGAACAACTGATTCCTACACACTATTCCAAGCAACAGAACACCATTAGTAATGTTAATGTGGTCCTGTTTGTTGGTATACTTCAAAGGAATCAAAGTGATCCAATGAACCATAAGTATATTACACCTTTAATTAGTCTGGGTCCACAACAACAACAACAACAACAACATTATTATTATTATTATTATTAGTAGTAGTAGTAGTAGTAGTAGTAGTAGTAGTAGTAGTAGTAGTAGTAGTAGTAGTAGTAGTAGTAGTAGTAGTAGTAGTAGTAGTAGTAGTATTACTATTAGTATTATTATTAATATTATTATTATTATTATTAATATTATTATTATTATTATTATTATTATTATTATTATTATTATTATTGTTATCATTATTATTATTATTATTATTATTATTATTATTATTATTATTATTATTATTATTATTATTATTATTATTATTAATGTTATTATTATTATTATTATTATTATTAATGTTATTATTATTATTATTATTATTATTATTATTATTATTATTATTATTATTATTATTATTATTATTATTATTATTATTATTATTATTATTAATATTATTATTATTACTATTATTATTATTATTATTATCATTATTATTTTATTCATTATCTCTACTAGTAGTTAACACCTTAGAATCAAAACAGCCTCTAAAGGACCAACTGGTCTGTTGCTGTTTGTATTATATTATATACATTAATATTGTATTCCTCCTCTCCCTTCCCCTGCTTTATCATTTCTTATCCCTCCTTCTCTTCCTTCCTTTATATTCTCCTTCCCTTTCCCTCTCCTTCCCTCACTTTCCTACCCCTTTTCTCCCTTCCTCTCCTGTTCCCTCCCTCTCCCTCCCCTTCCTTTACCTTACGTATCCTTCCCCTCCCTACCCTACTCCTCTCCTCCCTTCCCCTCCTCTCCCCTCCCTTCCTTTACCCTACCTACCCTTCCCTTCCCATTCCCTTCTCCTCCCTTCCCCTCCTCTCCCTCCCCTTCCTTTACCCTACCTACCCTTCTCTTCCCTATCCCTCTTCTCCCTTCCCTTCCTCTCCCCTCCCCTCCTTTACCATACCTACCCTACTCTTCCCTTTCCTTTCCTACTCCTCTCCTCCATTCTCATCTCCCCTCCCTTTCTTTGCCATATCTACCCTTCCCTTCCCTTCCCTACACATCTTCTCCCTTTCCCTCATCTCCCCTCCTTTCCTTTACAGCTTTAAATCCCTCTCCCTTCCTCTCCTTTACCATCCTCAATCCTCCCTTTCTTCCCCTTATCCTTTTTTCCTATCACTTCATTTCATTTCCTCCCTTTCCTTCATCCCTCCTCTTCCCTCTCCTCCTAAAGCTTACCTCATCGTTCCCTCCCAACCCTCCCTCCTTCCTCTCTCCTTCCCCACACACACCCAACCCTCCCTCCTTCCCCACACACACCCAACCCTGCCTCCTTCCCCACACACACACACCCAACCCTGCATCCTTCCCCACACACACACACCCAACCCTCCCTCCTTCCACACACACACAACCCTTCCTCCCTCCCCACACACACACACCCAACCCTCCCTCCCCACACACACACCCAACCCTCCCTCCTTCCCCACACACACACACCCAACCCTCCCTCCTTCCCCACACACACACACCCAACCCTGCATCCTTCCCCACACACACACACCCAACCCTCCCTCCTTCCACACACACACAACCCTTCCTCCCTCCCCACACACACACACCCAACCCTCCCTCCCCACACACACACCCAACCTTCCCTCCTTCCACACACACACCCAACCCTCCCTCCTTACCCACACACACACACCCAACCCTCCCTCCATCCCCACACACACCCAACCCTCTCTCCTTCCCTACACACACCCAACCCTCCCTCCTTCCCCACCCACACACACCCAACCCTCCCTCCCCACACACACACCCAACCCTCCCTCCTTCCCCACACACACACAACCCTCCCTCCTTCCCCACACACCCAACCCTCCCTCCTTCCCCACACACACACACACCCAACCCTCCCTCCTTCCCCACACACACACACCCAACCCTCCCTCCTTCCACACACACACACACCCAACCTCCCCTCCTTCCCCACACACACACACACCCAACCCTCCCTCCTTACCCACACATACACACCCAACCCTCCCTCCTTCCACACACACACCCAACCCTCCCTCCTTCCCCACACACACCCAACCCTCCCTCCTTCCCCACACACACACACACCCAACCCTCCCTCCTTCCCCACACACACCCAACCCTCCCTCCTTACCCACACACACACACCCAACCCTCCCTCCTTCCACAAACACACCCAACCCTCCCTCCTTCCCCACACACACACAACCCACCATTACACAGTACATAACACTGCCTGCACAACTTATCACAGGATGTACCCAAAAAAATTAATATATTTATCGTTTGCACATTATCAGGACATTTCCACTGTCACAATAGAGAGAGAGAGAGAGAGAGAGAGAGAGAGAGAGAGAGAGAGAGAGAGAGAGAGAGAGAGAGAGAGAGAGAGAGAGAGAGAGTTAAACTTTGCTATAACAGTTAGGAATATATACTAATTTTACCAACAATAAATAATATTACTGATAAACAATATGTAAATATAAGTGTCATATTTCAAACATTGATATAAAAGAACACACATACTGCATGCTGTATGTATTATGTTCATACTGAAATGTTAATTAATATTTAATTAAAATATAAAGATATAAGTAATAATCTTTTTCTCTCATGACAAACTGAGGTGGTATAATAATCAGGTTATAATAATATGTGTTCTTAGTGGAACACTTGTCAATGTTATTAGACAAAATATAATGCAATAAAATAATACATGTCACATATACAGAGAAAATATAATTATGTAGTGTTACAAGACAAGATAAACATACATGAAAGACATAGAGCTAAGCCTCTATTAGTTTTATATACTGTATGTGTGTTAATGTGTGTGTGGCCTTGTAATAGTGTGAGTGTGTTAATGTGTGTGTGGCCTTGTAATAATGTATGCATGTTAATGTGTGTGTAGCCTTGTAATAATGTATGTGTGTTAATGTGTGTGTAGTACTGTGAGTGTTAGTGTGTTAATGTGTGTGGCCTTGTAATAATGTATGCGTGTTAATGTGTGTGTGGCCTTGAGATAGTGTTAGTGTGTTAGGTTATAATAGGTATAATAATCAGGTTATGATAATATGTGTTCTTAGTGGAACGCTTGTCAATGTTATTATTAGTTTACCATTTCACCGTAGAATGTTAAAAAAATATATATTTATAAAATTGCACAAAGGCTCCTTCTCTCCCTCCCTCCCTCCCTCACACTCTCTCTCCCCTCCCTCCCTCCCTCCTTATTCCTTCACTGTCCACTCTCTCGCTCCCTCCCTCCCTCACACTCTCTCTCCCCTCCCTCCCTCCCTCCTTATTCCTTCACTGTCCACTCTCTCGCTCCCTCCCTCCCTCACAATCTCTCTCCCTTCCCTCTCCCTCCTTGTTCCTTCACTGTCCACTCCCTCCGTCCCTCACACTCTCTCTCCCCTCCCTCTCCCTGCTTCCCTCCTTCAATATCTAGTTTCTCTTCATCTCTTCCTGTGATGAGATAATCTCCGTGAACGTCAGCCAGGCCGCATATACCGAAACTGTTGTTAATTTCGGCACTATCTAAATTATCAGCCAATCAGGCGCCTTTCTCTCGTCATGACGTCACCTCCGATTGACCAATCACACTCTTCCAAAGGTATGACGTCATTGCGTCGTTCACTCCAACGTATGCGATTACACCAATTATTATTATTGTGCATAATAATACTAATAATGATTATTATAATACGTTATTATTATTATGCATAAATATCAGCCAAAGAAGTGCACTCTCGAGCATAAGGTCTGATCCAGTTTTTATGCGTTATTGCCGCCATGACGTATCTGCTGCATGTGCCACAGTCGCCAGAGTTGCCAATTTAGCGCTTTTGGAGCTAGATTCGGCACTTTATAGAACAATATAGCTCTTACAATTTGGCTTTAGTGCCATTTGGCAGCTGCTTTTCTGTGTTTTTGTTGCGCATTTCTTGGTGGTTTTAATTATTTCAGAGTCCTGACATAATAAAGAATAATAAGTAAATAACAATCAGAAGGTTTTGTGGGACATTTATCAAAAATAGCGCTTTTTTAGAGCTTTTTGGGAGTAAGTTTAGCGCTTTAAGAAATTTCCAGTTGGCAACTTATGACCAGTTTATTTATACTACTATATACTACTATACTATACTATACTACTGTACTACTAAACAGGTGTATTATATCAATAAAGTTGGTGTGCATATCACTTTGTAACTTACAACTAAATTATAGTATCAATTAGAATAATAGCCAGGTTGACCCTTTACGATATACAAGAATATAAATGGAAAGCTGTTAAGCAATATTTCAGTGCAAATTGCCAGGAGATTGAATAACCCCACAAAGATAAAGGACCTCGATGCTCCATGATGTTGGGTATAATCAAAGGGAGAGAGAACACAAGACAGACCTTATCTACAATCAAAATCATCCCACCATTATTTCACGAAATAAATGAGGTACAGTAACGAGCACTAATAACTAATTAGGTGTGCTTGGAATACCTAGAGACCGTAAATAAATGCACAATAAGATCTCCATTGGAATTACAGTACTTCGTTGGTGAATTGGACTGTTCAAAGCTGTATACCTTAGTGTTCGTGACTGTATAATGGAAAAAATGACAGCTGTCGTAAAGGAGTGCAATGTTTTTATATATATTTTTTTCACGATGATAAGCGCGAGTCATTAGTTAATTGGAATATGACGTCATGACACAAGAGAAGCTCGTGAGTCGTGAGAGGCTGATATTTCAGATAGTCACTTTTTTCACTTCAGCTTAATTTTTAGTTCATTTTTTATTAGACTGACGCATTTTTTACTATAATGTTAATCCTCTACCATTATTCCGTTTGTATTCAAAGAATCAAGTAAATATTTACTGAAATTAATGAGGTATAAAGAAATAAATGACCACTTCTACCGTGAAAAAGTGCAATGTCTTATAACAATAAAAGCAAGCTATGACGTCATACCTTTCGGAGTGTGATTGGTTAATCGGAGTTGACGTCATGACGAGAGAAAGGCGCCTGATTGGCTGATATTTTAGATGGTGTCGAAATTAACAACAGTTTCGGAATATGCAGCCAGGCCAGGCCAACTCCCAGCCATGGTAGTAACCCCTCAGTAAACGGTTTTAATTAAGGGGGTGCTGGAATAGGGGCACAGGCTTGGAGGGGGGGGAGCTTAGGGGGGTGCGTGAGTAGGGGGACAGGCTTGGGGGGGTTTAGGAAGGTGCGGGAATATGGGGACAGGCTTATGGGGGTTGCGGGAATAGGGGGACAGGCTTGAGGGGGGGTGGGGGAGTAGGGGGACAGGCTTTCTACCCACCCAAAGCCTGTCCCCCTATTCCCACACCCTGCAAACCCCCCCCCCCCCCCCAAACCTGTCCCCTACTCCCGCACCCCCTTAAACTCACGGACCTGGGGCTTACTATACATTACTAATATTACCATTACTTTATTTATTAAAACTAAATTGGTCTCCAACCAATCACTTATTATGATCAATATTAAATATTATAATATCACCTGACAATGTAATGGTTAATGTTGGTAGAGTTGGTTCACAATGTCCAAGTGTACCTATTATTACTCAAAGAAGAATTGAGGGAGGATTGCAAGGTGGAACTGTTCAGTACAGAAAAGAATGTATGTTGACACAGAAGAAACCTGACCAAAGAAGAATATAGGAGAGGAAAGATAGGAAGTGATAAAGAGAGGGAGAGATTATGAAGAAATACAGAGCATTTCAAAGGAAGACAATCCAAAATAGTTGAGTGTAGGATTTAATTAATAGTAGCAACAAAACACTTTACCTAATATATGGAAGGTTCTTCTTGATAATAAACTCCAGAGATTGAAGCACTGTAATGCTAAAGTTGAGAAGGATTGATACAAACACAACACTACAAGATGGATTCCGATCTGGTAGTGACCACACACACACATACACCTACGCACACAGGAAGTGTCATGATGTCATCCATTGGGACAGTGAAGGAAGAGATAAAACATATTAGATTATGAATTCCAGTGTACTGCGAACCACTTAATCCTTTGTAAACTATTGTGTTATTACAACTTGTTAAATCAATATAATAACTTTCATATTCCCCTTGACAAAGGTTGTATATTTATTACCATACACACTTTCAGGATGTAGGGAAAAACACTAAAATCTATGAATCTAGAATCTATAAACTTGTAGGATCACACACACACACACACACACACACACACACACACACACACACACACACACACAGAGACACACACACAGACACATACACAAACACACACACATTGTACATGTTATAATTGCAATTAAAAACTTGTTTTCTTCTGTGTAATAACTGGTCTGAGACACCTGATAATATTTATATACTGGCTAAACAAGAGGATAAAAAACCTTTGTTCTCACTATAATATTGTTTGTAGTCCAGACCCAAAAGTTCTCGTTGGTGAGGTTAACCTTGGACAGAGAGGAAATATACTCACTCTATTTTTGCCTCAACGATGGGGGTTTCCTGAGAGAGAGAGAGAGAGAGAGAGAGAGAGAGAGAGAGAGAGAGAGAGAGAGAGAGAGAGAGAGAGAGAGAGAGAGAGAGAGAGAGAGAGAGAGACGAAGGTTTAATCAAGTACGGAGAGAGGGAGAGAGAGAGTGAGAACGAAATCGAGGGAGAAAGGGAGGGAGGGAGGGAGTGTGGGAGATAATGGCCTACCTTTGAAACTTTTAAGAAAGGGGAGAATAAAATGTTAAAGTAGAGTGTAATGTAACACCTGTCATCACCACCATTCCACTCGTATCATTATGAACACACAACAACTAATGTATTTCATCAATGGTAAATAGATGGGCAGAAAGATACCAATATAAATAAATAAATATTTATATATACATATGTATATATAGCTTTACTGTGTGTGTTGGTCAGACAGTTTGATTCAACTACCTGCTGTCCAGTAAGGATAGAGAAGGTCAAGTTCCCTCAATATAATATTATTGTTAGCTTCACTGTGTGTGTTGGTCAGACAGTTTGATTCAACTACCTGCTGTCCAGTAAGGATAGAGAAGGTCAAGTTCCCTCAATATAATATTATTGTTAGCTTCACTGTGTGTGTTGGTCAGACAGTTTGATTCAACTACCTACTGTCCAGTAAGGATAGAGAAGGTCAAGTTCCTTCCATAAGATGGTGTCTCAGGGAATCATAAACACAGCTGTACAGTCAATACCAGAAGTTTGTCTTTCTTAGTCCATGATACGTTCCTGTTAATCAGGGAACACTCTATGTGATAGAATTGACAGCTATATATGGTTTAAATGTCTAATATTACATATGACCATATGTGAACTAAAATAATTTAACGACAATTTCATCAAAGTTATAATGTTATATATGTTCAAAAGGTGGAATTATAATATTATCGAGAAATATATGATATTGGTGCAGGAAGATTTTTGTTTACAGACATCAACACACAGAAATATATATAATGTTGCCAGAAAGTTGTTTATTCAATATACCAAAGCATTTTCAGTCATAGAGGCAACGTTGCAAGAATACAATAATGTTGCCAGATACACACGTCATCAACATAGATAATGGCAGTGTGTGTTATGCGATTACATGTTGTTGTTTTTTTCTATAAATACAGTACTTCCCCTCCTGGCCTCTCCTCTCCCCATTCAGTGTTAAGTAACCTTCCATTTATACCTCGGTTGCTAAAAAGTATTAATTTAAACTTCGACATGTATTTTAGTAACATGAATATTTCGTCCCTGTTGTGACTTAACATTATTCGTTACCATTTGTTTAACACGGGTAATACAGTGTGACAAATATTCTTCTTACCAATGTCTCTATCAATCATTCCCTCTTTTGTTCCTTCCTATTACCACACTGGACTCTGTTTCTTTCTAGTCTTACCAATCCACAATCTCTCCTATCAGTTTCATTTCATTGACTCGTCTTCATTATGCCTTACTCACTCTGATATAGTCTATGTTATAAGTTGTCATTGTACTGATATTAAAATAGAAATAGACGTATACCTTAAAGTTATAACGCTCACAACCTTACTCATATTAATGTATTTATAAAATATTATATCCATCGTGATTATTAGTATTCAATAGTATTACCCTCTTGATGACTTTTCTTGCTTACCTAACTCTCCCTTGGTGTATACTTCACTCCTCCTTACAACTATCATAAATAGACATAATACTTCTTGCTTTATTACACACCTGTATCCTACCTTAAAATCATTTAATCCCTTCCTTAACCCATGACATTCCTACTACCATTCTCCTCCATAATAATGTTTTCCACATCCACCTTTGTCTCAAGCGTGAGGGAGAAACTTGCAACTTAGTATATATTTTAAATAATGTTCTGTGAATGAATGAAGTCTATGACAACCTTAAGTGAGGTATTGATATGAGTTTAGTATAAATGTTAAGCCAAAGCATCACTGTCAGTCAGTGGTTCTTAATATTATCTGTCCGGCAACCTTCTGAAAGAATTCTGGACATTCCATGACCCACACAATAATAAAGTGTAGTTTTAAACTTTGTGTAAGTAGGATGATAACTTAAGGAAGACTTTATAATTACGAAACTCACTGACAGCATTTACGTACGTTAAATGTGCAACTGATAACGTTACTGTATTTGTGCAACGTCACCATTAGTGTTATAATGTAAAAGGCAAATTACTATATTAATTTGTAATTATTTTTGTTTGTGGAAGTGATCCATTATTAATTTTATTGTTCTGAAATGCCACATTTATATATAGTATTTATAGTATTCTTATTTGTGTGTGATGCCTCCATAATGTAGAAATCTGTAGCAGAGAGCAAGCGTGGACTAAGTAAAGAACCTAAGCAGAGATGTGTGGGTGTTTGTTTCCTCACAAATTAACCAAGTAAAGAACCCAAGCAGAGATGTGTGTGTTTGTTTCCCCACAAATTAACCAAGTAAAGAACCCAAGCAGAGATGTGTGTGTTTGTTTCCCCACAAATTAACTTCACATTCCACCATCCTGATGGGCTAAAACCGCTCTATAATATTTCATGTCCTATAATTTGACACACTATTATAATTCCATACACTCTTCTGTACGGCACACCTGCCAGTCAATAACCATTTTCTTTCGTTTTTCTATTTCTGTTTTTATTCCTTGTCACGTGTCATTGTTCCAGTTTAATGTGTGTGTGTTTTATCGCACAGAGAGCACATTTTTTTCCTGTCTTGATTTGTTTATCTTCATCCGGTCTGTCCCACGTCTAAACAAACTCTCTCTCTCTCTCCCATGAGACAAGACAAGAACGCTACTGTCAAATACTCTGTATAAAACTCTCTTGCGTAAAGCATCTATGAATGGGCGGTACAACGAAGTTGGAGGTGTGTCTGGGAGACACTCATAAAATTATGTACATATCCACTTTGTGGTTCTCGTTTGTCACTGCTGCCTGGGAGATGCTCCAGAAAGTCTCATCTGACCTTCGCCCTACTGTACAAAGGTATCCCGCTTTTGATTTCCAGGCACAGCAATATGTAAACGAGTGGCAGGAGCAGTAGACCCAGCAGGTAGAACATAATGAAGCCAAAGTGTGACATGAACAGAGAATAAAACTGGCACCAAGGAGCAGTGGTTCTGAGATGTTATCAGTCCAGATATGAGGATGAGATCCTGATAGCGACGTGTATAAATAAAAAAGGTGTTGTCATCTAGTCGGGCAGAATAGAAGCTACGGTACAAACATCATCACGAAGCTCCACTGTCTCATCTGGTGCGACACCCAATAATCTCGGGGCCTCGCAAGAGTCACGGGCTACTGACAGCCTACAGTCCCGAGGTTGAGGTATAGAAAAAAAAAAAGTACCTTCCCGAAGCTGAAAGGTCATGGCATGATCGGTGGAGGTACAGAAGAAGGTGATGTGGCTAGAAGCTATGTATACAAGTTAAGAGTTTGTCCAGAGGTGAGAGACCATCCTATATATACTTCCTGGAGAAAGAAAATACTCGGCTGATGAGGAAAAACATAGACCATGAGTTGACTGAGTTAAACATAACTGGTGATACCACAGAAGCTCCAGGAGATGACAATAAGAGCGAACCCTATGCTTGGAGGAAGAAGTCCAGAGAGTAGAGGCAGATGAACGACCTGGAGAAGGAGACAAACCAAGAGAAGAAACTGACACACAAATCTTCTCAAGACAAGAATCAATAGTACCCATCTCGCCGGTAAGGTAAGGGTGGTGACGGCTGAGATGATGGATTACTGAGTCTCAACAACGGTGGAGAATTTGGGATTAGAAGCGGACAAAGAGGCAACCAGCCTGTCACTCCTGGCTTCATGGGCAGAAAAGCGGTTCTCCAGGGAACTACATCGTGCCATGACAGAAGCAACAAACTGGAGGAGGGCAAGGTTCTGAGGCGGGGCAGGATTGTTGGGAGGAATACACTGGGAAGGTGATGGTGGATGCAGTGCTGTGGTAGTAGACTGTGGTAATAGACTGGGAAGGTGATGGTGGATGCAGTGCTGTGGTAGCAGACTGTGGTAGTAGACTGGGAAGGTGATGGTGGATGCAGTGCTGTGGTAGTAGACTGGGAAGGTGATGGTGGATGCAGTGCTGTGGTAGTAGACTGGGAAGGTGATGGTGGATGCAGTGTTTTGAACAAGCAGGGGTACTGGGGAAGTATTTGTAGCCCCCTACCCCAGGGAGACCTCACATGGTGGAAGACAGGAGAGGAAATGGAAGGAAATCTCAAGTGGAGGTAGTTGAGGAAGACTACAGTCAACAGTAATAAGGGGAACCATCCAAGAGGAAACGAGTCAGAACCCAAAATGTTGGCAGCATTACCAGGCGTTGTAGTAGAGGTGGGTGAGGAAGACTACAGTCAACAGTAATACAGGGGAACCATCCTAGAGGAAACGAGTCAGAACCCTGAATGTTGGCAGCATTACCAGGCGTTGTAGAGCTTGTAGATGTTATGGAGAGAAAGAAGATGGATATATTGTGTGTACAGGAAAGAAGATGGAAATGAAATAAAGCAAAGTAGATAGGCATTGGTTATAAGATGCTGTACAGTGGAGCTAACAACTATGGAAGAAGTGGATCATTCTCAGCAAGGATATATTATGAAAGATAAGGAAGTGTAAGTTAAAGGGATATATTATAGATGCGAATAAAGGTGTGTAGTGGAGAAAAGGTGTTGAACATAGTAACTAGATGTGTTCCACAAGTAGCATGTGAATAGGAAGATAAAATTGAGTTCTGGAAAACAATGAATGTCGATGTCGGCAGACGAGAGAGTAATTATCGGATGTGACCTAAATAGACATGTTGGTGAAAATATAGGTAGAGTTTATGGAGAACATGGCATCGGCGAGATGAATGAGGAAGGAGAATGAAGAGTGCATTTCGCAGTGGCATTTGATCTTGCAATTTGTAACACCTTCTTTACGTGCAAATATTATGCTACATACAGCAGTGTAGTAAGGCAGACACAGATAGATATATCATTTTGTATAGGAGAGGGCAACTGGCGGAACTAAAGAATTGTAAAACGATAAGAGGGGAAAGTGTTTAGGGGGGTGCAGAAATAGAGAGACAGGCTTGGGGAGGGGGGGTTGTGTGTGCTAGGGGGGTACGGGAATTGGGGGACAGGCTTGGGTGGGGGGGGCTGTGTGTGTTTAGTGGTATCAGATTATATTACTGCAGGAATTTGAACTTCGAAGGGAGAACCAAAGATAAAAGGGTGTAGAATGAAACATCAAGAACTGAGGCAGACTTTAATGAAGCATTTCTGTGTAACATCAAACCAGAATAAAATACGAACACCTGGTGGAAAGAGAATATTAATGTGATTTGAAAAGAGGAAGAAGTTGTCAGTAAAACATTTGTCAAAGAACAACAAAATAATACAGAAACTTGGTGGTTGAACCAGAATACACTGGAGAAAAATCAGTAAACAGAAAAAGCAAAGAGAGCCTATGACACAAATGTTTCGAAAGAGATTAGAGAGGCTTGGAAAGTGGCATGTATAGAATACAAAGGAGCAGTAGCACAGGGTAAGGCGACAGCAACGAATGATTTCTATGAGTAGCTAGAGGCGACAGAGGGACAGAAGAATATGTATAGGATAGCGAAGAACAGAAACAAAGCCACCAAAGATCTAACACACATCAAGTAGATCAAGGATGAGGACGGAGAGTGTTGACAGATAAGGATGGTGTAAATACATGGTGTATTTTGAGAAATTATTGAATGATTGATTGATTGATTGATTGATATTAGGCTCCGCAACAGCGAGGTCATATAGCGCAAGAAAAAGGTGATGGAGAGTGGAGACAGCAAGCAGGAAGGAGATAGAAAAGAAAGAGGGACAGTTGAAGAACTAAAAGCTTGTGGCTGAGGCCGAAGTGGCGCCAAAACCCTTAAAGTTTTGCCCACATCACCAGGGAATTATTGAATGAGGAAAACTATAGAAGATGGAAATCAGCATGTAAGAGAAGTACAAGATATTAATGGAGAGGAACTACAAATAGCGTTACTAAAAATGAAAGAAGGAAAGACAGTTGGTCCTGATGGTATTACCAGTCAAAGAGTGGAAATGTTTAGGGAGAAAAGGAGTGAATATATTATGAGATTGGCTGGCTACAATGTACTGGTACTGATTTATAAAGAGAAAGGAGACATCCAGGACTGTAGTAATTACAGAGGCATAAAACCTATGTTTTAGTTGATGGAAATCTATGCGTGAGTTCTGTATTAGATAGAAGAGAGAATATGGAGAGAAACTTGTGTAAGAGAAGAACAGTTCGGGTTTATACCGGAAAAGGGACAGTGGATGCAATAGTTTCTTTGAGACAGGCAATGGAGAAGTACAGAAGGAAGTAGAAAGAGCTACACTTGGTGTTCATTGATCTGGAGAAAGTGTATGATCGGGTTTCAAGGCAGTTTCAAGTTTGGAGATGTATGAAGGTGAAAGAAGTTCCTAAGATGTATGTAATTGTTCTGCAAGATACAGTATGTATGCAGGAGCAACGGCTCGAGTAAGAAGTGTTGTTAGAATGATGGAAGAGTGTCGGTTCTCAGCCCTTACATTTTCGATCTTGTGATGGATGAGATGACTGCAGATGTTAGAGAGGAGGTTACATGTAGTGCTTTATTCTTAGATGACATTGTATTGGTTGACGTGAGCAAGGATGGAGAGGAACAAAAACTGGAAAGGTGTCAAGCCCTGGAGGATAGAGGCATGAAGCTTAAGCAGAACTTATGATGGATTATTGATGGGTGAGAGGTGATGGGAGGCAGGGCAGGGATATGACAGAATGGATGCAAAAAATATCAAGAAGGTGCAGAATTTCAAATACATGGGATCAGAAGTTTCAAAGATATTGAGGCTGAAAGTAGCCAGAGAATACAGTGAGCTTGAATTAACTGGAGAAAGTCAACCGGAGTTCTATGTGACAAGAGAATTAGTGCAAAGATTAAATGGAAGCTTTATAATATAATGAAAGCTCAAGAACAGAAACTGGAAATTGCGGAAATGTGAATGCTGAGGTGCATGTGTTGAGTCACAAGAAGAGATAGTATCCGGAATGAACATATTAGAGAAATGATCAAGATGATGGAAGTATCGAAGATGGTACAGCAAAGAATACTACAGTGGTATGGACATTGTATGTGTACGGAAGAGAACCAAGTGTGAAGAAGAATCATGAATATAGAAGTGGAGGAAAGAGGAGGTAGAGGAAGACCGAAGCTTAGATGGAAGAACAGAATTGCGAGGGACCAGCAAGACAAGATAATGATAGAACAGGATGCCCCAAACAGGAAACGACGGCCCCTTAAAAATATCGGAAAATCCGAAGAAGAAGATCCTTGAGGAAACGAAAGGCAGCGTACACACCAGGGTGTCCCTCGGCAAGACTCTGGTCAACATCAACAGGAAACCAGGTGAAGATGTAGCTTGGGTACTTTTAGTCTGCTTGGGTACTATGTAGCTGGGGTTCTTAAGAGTCTGCATGGGTACTATGTAGCTGGGGTTCTTAAGAGTCTGCATGGGTACTATGTAGTTGGGGTTCTTAAGAGTCTGCATGGGTACTATGTAGCTGGGATTCTTAAGAGTCTGCATGGGTACTATGTAGCTGGGGTTCTTAAGAGTCTGAATGGGTACTATGTAGTTGGGGTTCTTAAGAGTCTGCATGGGTACTATGTAGCTGGGGTTCTTAAGAGTCTGTGTGGGTGCTATGTAGCTGGGGTTCTTAAGAGTCTGCGTGGGTGCTATGTAGCTGGGGTACTTTAAGTCTGCTTGGGGACTATGGAGCTGGGGTTCTTAAGAGTCATTTTTATCCTGCCAGTTACTAATAAAGAGAAGGTGGAATAATCAATACCAAAACATCCATAACCCTTAAAGATTGTGTTCGTGCACCACCCACTTTATGATTATTATTTTGTTGTCACTATGATATTAACTTTGTCATGGTAGACAATTGTAGCATGGCAAGGAAGAATAACCTGGTGGTAATGAAAGTTCCTTAAAATGTTTGTGTAATGAATTATTACCAGTATATACCTTGTCAATATTGCCTCGTGAGGAGTTCACAAAAGGCTATACAAGTTGAAAACACATTCCTCCGGCTCTCTTCCTTCGTATAGTTACATAGTAAGTATCTCCGAATAATGGAAGATAAAAGAGTGACGTTCATGTCTACGTATGATATGCATGTGTTCAATACAATTCAATTATAATGAATAAGTTTGAGTAAATGAAGTGGAAGAAAGAAGGCCATACTGGTCCTGGAGGACACTAACACGAAAAAAAAATGAAAATAAAAATAAAGAAGATGAACAGCAACCAGAAGGAAAGAGAAGGAAAAAGGGACAGTTGAAGAATTTCAAGGGAATAGCTTGAGTCTGCAAAGGGGCCAAGCCTTTATATGTATCCTAAAATTGTTAATATTTTACCATATTATGCAATGAAACCTTCCACCCTCTATTTATTGTTGCAATATATTACCATGTTATGCAATGAAACCTTCCACCATCTATTTATTGTTGCAATATATTACTATGATATGCAATGAAACCTTCCACTCTCTATTTATCGTTGCAATATATTACCATGTTATGCAATGAAACCTTCCACCATCTATTCATTGTTGCAATATATTACAAGTCAGCCAATCTTGTTACTTGACCACAGTCAAGACATTTTCTGATTAATGACTTTGTGTTACTGGTTACCAAAGGATATTGTTTTGTAGTGGAGTGTGACTTAACTACCCAATGATCACTCACTCACTTCTCCACACTCTGTCCCACACCTCGACCACATCCTCTTTCCATTACCCTTCTCCTTTACCCATTTCCAGTACTCACTCGACTCCTTCATTTCCCCACCACATTCTCCTTCTCAATACCTACAACATCATTTTGTGTGGCCAAACATGATTAGTTCAATTATGCAAACAGGACCTGAAAATGAATAATGTTATGTTTTGTATGCAATTACAATGCATACAATATGGTAGGATATTATATTAATCAGATGGAGTCATTAGATGGTAATGTCTAGGCCAGACAATCAGGTGTTGGAGAACCATCACAAGTGTCAGAGAGAACAGTGTTAAATTCATACACACACCTTATGAGACACACTTTCCTTTACCAAACCACTCTTTCCATCTCACTCTGTAGTGAGTGGTTCGTATCAGGATCACACGTGGTTAGGGATTCTAATTTCTGGGTGGCTCAACATTGGTAGTGGTAAGTGGTAAACGCAGAAGTGGAGCCTACTGTACCTTAACCTTCCCCTTTCAGGTATATATATATATATATATATATATATATATATATATATATATATATATATATATATATATATATATATATATATATATATATATATATATATATATATATATATGGTTGGTTCCGTCTATTTCTTTTGGTTTGGGAGAAAAGTTCACACAGACAAACACACACAGACAGACGCCTCTCTTTTATAGATATATTTTATTATCTGAGGGAGAGAGTGAATAGGTCATGTGTTGTCTGTGTGTGTCTGTGTGTGTGTTGAGAGTGATAATGGCCAGGGATAAGAACACATGGACCAGTGAATAGGTCATGTGTTGTCTGTGTGTGTTACTTACCTTTCCTTTGTGACCACCAGGCCACAGATGGACCGGTCTAGTGGAACTTCACCCGTTGGTTCAGATGTCCAGCCACACCCTGAGGACTACATATAAAGGTTAGGTTAGGTTAGGTTAGGTTAGGACTGTATATATAAAGGTTAGGTTAGGTTAGGTTAGCACTGTACATATAAAGGTTAGGTAAGGTTAGGTTAGGTTAGGTTAGCACTATACATATAAAGGTGTATATTAATATATTAATATTAATGTTATCATGTAATGTCAGATTCACCAACGACTAATACAATAATTAATTATTAATTATATTGTGATCACAGATCAGAACCAGTGATTAATGTTAATTATCCATATACATATTATTCTACTACCTTGATCAGCCCCCCCCTTCACCCACAAACACGTGCACTCATGCACGAACACACACGCATGCATGCACGCACAGGCACACACGTACACACACGCACGTACCCGCACAGGCACGCACACACACAAGCACACAGATGTACACACACAGGCACACAGATGTACACACACAGGCACACACACCCATGCCAACACACACAACTCTCTCTCTCTAATGAAACCACAACATCAACTTCCTGTTCACTAATCTATACAACTTAGTAAAAATGTTCACACCATGATAAGTAAAGGTTGAGTTATTACTACTGTTACCATTCTGTGTGTGTATGTGTGTGTGTGTTAATACATATGTGTGTATACTATTAGGGTATGTGTGTGTATATGTGTTAATACATACGTGTGTATGCTATTAGGGTATGTGTATGTATATGTGTGTGTGTTAATACATACATGTGTATGCTATTAGGGTATGTGTATGTACAGTATATGTGTTAATACATACGTGTGTGTATGCGTGTGTGTTGATACATACATGTGTGTATGTATGAGTATGTGTGTTAATACATATGTGTGTATATTCTATTAGGTATGTGTGTGTGTATGTGTTAATACATATATGTGCATAATATTATGGTATAATAATAATAATAATAATAATAACATTAATAATAAAAGGTTTATTTGGTACAGGCAGCCAAGGGCTGAAAATATACAATGTAAAATGGTGATGCAAATAGGTTTTACTTTATAGATACATATAAATGAACAGACATAAACAAATACCAAACCAACACACAGACGTACACAATTACAATCACGCATGTTCACTCACACATGGACATAGTACAAATATTTACATGTGCTTTTGGTTTATTAGAGAGACTATTGTGGGGATGGGACTATTTTTGTATCTGTCTGTCCTAGCTCTGATGGGTTTGAGTAGGTTGTAGTGACGGACGTGGCGGGGTTTGGGAATGGTGGGTGGGAGGAGGTCTCTATGGCGTGGGTGGATTAGCAACTGTTTACTGAAGTCCCAGAGGAGCTGCTGGTGTCTGGTGACAAGATATGGTATTCTGAGGGTATCCAGGGCTTGTTGGTAGGTGGTGTATGCCGTACCCAGAATTATATGACATGCCCTCTTTTGTACCCCCTCCAGCTGCTGCCTCTGTGTCTGGTTGATGGATGAAGACCAGGTGGGGGAGGCGTATGTAAGCTTGGGGATGATGAAGGTGTGGTGGATTCCTACCAGCTCCTTTTGGGGTGTGCCTAGGGACTTGAGTCGTCTTAGTATATACAGGCGGTATGTGGCTGACTGGATGATGGTGCTGATATGACTTTTCCAGTTCAGTTTTTCATCCAGCATGACACCTAATAGCTTGGTAGTGTCCATTATTTGTAGTTGTTGCTGTCCTAGTGTTATCACTGGTGGTGGTGGTGGTGTGATAGCCGTATGAAACTGCATCACTACTGTCTTGCCGTGGTTGATGGAGACGTTGTTGTTGTTGGTCCACGTCTGGAGGTTGGTGAGGTGTTGTTGCAGGAGGTGGTAGTCAGGAGACAAGTTATTGATGACTGTCCCAACGGTTGAGTCATCCACATATTTCCAGCGAAAAATTGTGTCAGTTAAGGCGTCATTGATTAGGATGAGGAAGCACAGGGGTCCCATCTTGGTCCCCTGGGGCACACCACACGAGAGATGTTGGTGTATAGATACTGCACCCTGGTGACGCACTACCTGACTTCTGTCACACAGGAAGTTTGCCACACGTCTGTCACACAGGAAGTTTGCCAGCCATGCCACTAGACTGTGCTCCACTCCCATATCAAGAGCTTTCCATAGTACTACGATATGGTCTACTAGATCAAAAGCCTTTCTGAAATCTATGAATATAAGGGCAACTGAGGTCTTTCTTTTTTCCAGGTTACTGTATATAAAGTGTCACAGGCTTATGAAACAATGGGGGGTTGATGATGACTTCATATTTCCAAATTGTTGGGGATCAATTGCATTTGAGATGTTGGCTGAAACTCAGTCGAACACAAAGCTTTCACATAACAGGCTCGGGAGGGGGGTTATGGCAATGAGTCTTAATTGATTAAGTGACTGGGGTTTTGAAACTTTTGGTATTGGAGTAACGGAAGCTGTCTTTCAATCCTGTGGGCATTTACTCTGACTAAGTGATGCATTAATTATTGAACAAATGGGTTTTGCAAGCTCAACAGCAAGCTCACGGGAAGGTCAATATGGGTAGTGGAGCGTTTGAGCTTATAGCTTAATTAAGAGCTTATAGTAGACCTCGTGCTCATTAATGCGTGGGGGAGGGATGGAGGGTAGGTAAGCTGGTTATTGGGCTGAGTCCAGTCTGGGCAGGGTTTGACAGATCCTGGTGAAATGGTCATTGATAAGATTAGCTACTTCCTTGCTGGTATGTCCGTCAACACAGGGAATAGAAGGTGACTTTTTCACCATCCCACACAGGTCCTTTAATTTGTTGTACCACTGATTGATGTTGGTTTGTTTAAGGTGGTGAATTTTTGTTGGGTAGTACACCTTGGCAGCTTTAATTTCTCTGATGACCTTGTTATCCAGCGGGTGTTATACCTCCTCCTGTCATTATAGAACGCCTTGTTGCGCTGCTCCATCAGCCTCTTAATCGGTGGTGTTATCCATTGGGAGGAAAGAAGTGGTAGTAGGCCTGAGTGATAGTAGTTTGGTAATTCTCCCACTTCCTGTCAACGTCACTAACAGTTAGTACCTCAGTCCACAGGTACTGTATCAGCCACTGTCCACACTGTCTGATAGCAGAGACAGGTGTAGGGCTGCATATCTTGGTGGTATGGTCATCTTGGTGGTGTGAGGTGGTAGTGGCAGGGGCCCAAAACATGGAGAGATGGTTGCTTCTTCCCACGTGTGGCAGTGGTTGAGGTGGTAGGTACTGGTCTGCCAGGTCAGTGATAATGAGGTCGAGGGTGTTTTGTTCGTGGGTGGGAAAGTTGACAATCTTGGTGGTGCTCAGTTGGTTTTCTATTTCATTTGTATCTAGTTGGTTGAAGTCACCACATATAACCATTTTAGAAGATTGATATCTTGCCTATAGAGTGTCACAGGTGTCGATGATGTGGTCGACGAGCAGGGCATGGGTGGGTGCACGTGGTTGGTGATACACCAAACCACAAATGATGGAGGCAGTGTGGCGAGGGTAACTTGGCAGTGTTAATCTTACCCACATGACCTCAAGTTCCCTGGGGGTTTCAACGTTCAGGTGCTCGGCTTTGTACTTGGTGTGTGTAAACATCACAAGTCCACCTCCTCGTTTTTGGGTTCTAAGACAGTGGAATAGGTCGTAGTTTTCAATGGCACACAACTCTGGTATAACTTACCAGGCTTCCGTAACACAAACTATATTAGCGCTGATCGTGTTCACTGTATTCACCAGTGTGTCCAATTTGTTACATAGTGAGGTCACGTTGGATAGGAACACGGAGGGGAGACTTGGTAACATACTAGGCAGAGAAAAGAGGTTGTATGAGAGACAAACAATGTTGAATGATAAGTGACTTTTGTGATCAAGTTGTAGCATCTTCAGTGTGTTTCCCTTCCCACAAACCAAGATGACAAACACGAAATGAATGCCTTTACATTCTCCTTTTCGTCCCTCTCCCTTTCTTCCTTTACCCTACCTACCCTACCTACCCTTCCCTCTCTTCCCTACCCCTCTTCTCCCTTCCCCTCCTGTACCCTCCCTCTCCCTCCACTTCCGTTACCCTACCTACCCTTCCCTTCCCTTCCCTATCCCTCTTCTCCCTTCCCTTCCGTTACCCTACCTACCCTTTCCTACTCTTCCGTAGCTGTGTAACACATAAATATACATTACATTCAGTGTTATCAGTACTGCGTATGTCCGGGAGTCAGAGATTTACAGTATAGAATAATCATTCCCTCCCTCTTGTCTGTATGCTTCACACACGCCTCACTCACCAATTCATTTTCATTCACCTTTTCCCCGTATTATGGTACACAAATGGTCATTCTGTCAGTCAGTCATTATATCAATTAATTAATCATATGTGGTGTGAAGGATGAAACAACAGAGGATAGATGGCAATCAGTGGAGTTGGTATGAGTGGTCTGGTCAACACAGAGAAGAGAGATAACATAGATACACTCAATAATTACATATGATACCGAGCTACGACTGCCATACCATGACAATATTTAGTAATTTCCTGTAATGCAGTACATTCTTATTAATTACTTGGACAGAAGAGGAGGTGAAGGCTCAGACATGGAGGCAGCTGGACGTGATGGCTCACTCCTGTTCACTAAGTTGTTGACACATTTTGCACAATGTTATATTTTACAATAAATTAATTATATTGAATGAAATATAACATTATAATGGTAATACAAGATGGTAGTGCTTCCTTGTTACTTATATTAATAAATAAATAAATTGTCTTTATAAATATAGGAACAGATAGCCAGGAAGTTAAAGAGGAGTAGTACAGTGTTGGTAAATCTGGAACAACTGATTCCTACACACTATTAACCCTATATAACAGAACACCATTATTAATGTTAATGTGGTCCTGTTTGTTGGTATACTTCAAAGGAATCAAAGTGATCCAATGAACCATAAGTATATTACACCTTTAATTGGTCTGGGTCCACAACAACAACAACAACAAAGACAACAAACCCAATTTTGATACCTTTTCTTGTAATGGTTCAAGATTTGTTGCAAGGATTATTTTATTCATTATTATTATTATCGTTATTATTTTATTCATTATCTCTACTAGTAGTTAGCACCTTAGAATCAAAACAGCCTCTAAAGGACCAACAGATCTGTTACTGTTTGTATTATATTATATACATTAATATTGTATTCCTCCTCTCCCTTCCCCTGCTTTATCGTCTCTTATCCCTCCTTTTTTTCCTTCCTTTATATTCTCCTATTCGTCCCTCTCCCTCCCTTCCTTTATCCTACCTACCCTTCCCTTTCCCTCTCCTCCCTTCCCTTCCCTACCCTTCTTCTCCCTCCCCATCCTGTACCCTCCCTCTCCCTCCCCTTCCTTTACCTTACATATCCTTCCCCTCCCTACCCTACTCCTCTCCTCCCTTCCCCTCCTCTCCCCTCCCTTCCTTTACCCTACCTACCCTTCCCTTCCCATTCCCTTCTCCTCCCTTCCCCTCCTCTCCCTCCCCTTCCTTTACCCTACCTACCCTTCTCTTCCCTATCCCTCTTCTCCCTTCCCTTCCTCTCCCCTCCCCTCCTTTACTATACCTACCCTACTCTTCCCTTTCCTTTCCTACTCCTCTCCTCCCTTCTTCTCTTCTCCCCTCCCTTTCATTGCCCTATCTACCCTTCCCCTCCCTTCCCTACACCTCTCCTCCCTTTCCTTAGTCTCCCCTCCCTTCCTTTACAGCTTCAAATCCCTCTCCCTTCCTCTCCTTTACCATCCCCAATCCTCCCTTTCTTCCCCTTATCCTTTTTCTCCTATCACTTCATTTCATTTCCTCCCTTTCCTTCATCCCTCCTCTTCCCTCTCCTCCTAAAGCTTACCTCATCGTTCCCTCCCAACCCTCCCTCCTTCCTCTCTCCTTCCTCTCACACACCCAACCCTCCCTCCTTCCCCAAACACATACCCAACCCTCCCTCCTCCCCCACACACACCCAACACTCCCTCCTTCCACACACACACACACACCCAACCCCCCCCCCCCCTCCTTCCCCAAACACACCCAACCCTCCCTCATTACACACACACACCCAACCCTCCCTCCTTCCACACACACACCCAACCCTCCCTCCTTCCCCACACACACACCCGACCCTCCCTCCTTCCCCACACACACCCAACTCTCCCTCCTTCCCCACACACACACACCCAACCCTCCCTCCTTCCCCACACACACCCAACCCTCCCTCCTTCCCCACACACACACCCCAACCCTCCCTCCTTCCCCACACACACACCCAACCCTCCCTCCTTCCCCACACACACACCCAACCCTCCCACCTTCCCCACACACACCCAACCCTCCCTCCTTCCACACACACACACCCAACCCTCCCTCCTTCCACACACACACCCAACCCTCCCCTCCTTCCCCTCACACACACACCCAACCCTCCCTCCTTACCCACACACACACCCAACCCTCCCTCCTTCCCTACACACACCCAACCCTTCCCTCACACACCCTACCCTTCCCCACACACACACAACCCACCATTACACAGTACATAACACTGCCTGCACAACTTATAACAGGATGTACCCCAAAAAATTAATATATTTATAGTTTGCAGATTATCAGGACATTTCTACTGTCACAAGAGAGAGAGAGAGAGAGAGAGAGAGAGAGAGAGAGAGAGAGAGAGAGAGAGAGAGAGAGAGAGAGAGAGAGAGAGAGAGAGAAAGAGTTAGTTACATAGAAACACACACAATAACAGACCTTACAGAGAGAGAGAGAGAGAGAGAGAGAGAGAGAGAGAGAGAGAGAGAGAGTTAGTTACATAGAAACACAGACAACAACAGACCTTAGAGAGAGAGAGAGAGAGAGAGAGAGAGAGAGAGAGAGAGAGAGAGAGAGAGAGAGAGAGAGAGAGAGAGAGAGTTAAACTTTTCTATAACAGTAAGCAATATATACTAATTTTACCAACAATAAATAATATTACTGATAGACAATATGTAAATATAAGTGTCATATCCCAAACATTGATATAAAAGAACACACATACTGCATGCTGTATGTATTATGTTCATACTGAAATGTTAATTAATACTTAATTAAAATATAAAGATATAAGTAATAATTTTTTTCTCTCATGACAAACTGAGGTGGTATAATAATCAGGTTATAATAATATGTGTTCTTAGTGGAACGCTTGTCAATGTTATTAGACAAATTATAATGCAATAAAATAATACATGTCACATATACAGAGAAAATATAATTATGTAGTGTTACAAGACAAGATAAACATACATGAAAGACTTAGAGCTAAGTCTCTATTGGTTTTATATACTGTATGTGTGTTAATGTGTGTGTAGCCTTGTAATAATGTGTGTGCGTTAATGTGTGTGTAGCCTTGTAATAATGTATGTGTGTTAATGTTTGTGTAGCCTTGTGATAGTGTATATGTGTGTTAATGTGTGTGTAGCCTTGTAATAATGTATGTGTGTTAATGTGTGTGTAGCCTTGTAATAATGTATGTGTGTTAATGTGTGTGTTGCACTGTAATACTGTATGTGTGTTAATGTGTGTGTAGCCTTGTAATACTGTATGTGTCCTAATGTGTGTGTAGCACTGTGATAGTATATATGTGTGTTAATGTGTGTGTAGCCTTGTAATAATGTATGTGTGTTAATGTGTGTGTAGCACTGTGATAGTGTATATGTGTGTAAATGTGTGTGTAGCCTTGTAATAATGTATGTGTGTTAATGTGTGTGTAGCACTGTGATAGTGTATATGTGTGTAAATGTGTGTGTGGCCTTGTAATAATGTATGTGTGTTAATGTGTGTGTAGCACTGTAATAATGTATGTGTGTTAATGTGTGTGTGGCCTTGTAATAGTGTTAGTGTGTTAGGATATAATAGGTATAATAATCAGGTTATAATAATATGTGTTCTTAGTGGAACGCTTGTCAATGTTATTATTAGTTTACCCTTTCACCGTAGAATGTTAAAAAAATATATATAATTATAAAATTGCACAAAGGCTCCTTCTCTCCCTCCCTCCCTCCCTCACACACTCTCTCCCCTCCCTCTCCCACCTTCTTCCTTCACTGTCCACTCTCTCGCTCCCTCCCTCCCTCACACTCTCTCTCCATTCCCTCTCCCTCCTTGTTCCTTCACTGTCCACTCCCTCCGTCCCTCACACTCTCTCTCCCTTCCCTCCCCCTGCTTCCCTCCTTCAATATCTAGTTTCTCTTCATCTCTTCCTGTGATGAGATAATCTCCGTGAACGTCAGCCAGGCCGCATATACCGAAACTATTGTTAATTTCGGCACTATCTAAATTATCAGCCAATCAGGCGCCTTTCTCTCGTCATGACGTCACCTCCGATTGACCAATCACACTCTTCCAAAGGTATGACGTCATTGCGTCGTTCACTCCAACGTATGCGATTACACCAATTATTATTATTGTGCATAATAATACTAATAATGATTATTATAATACGTTATTATTATTATGCATAAATATCAGCCAAAGAAGTGCACTCTCGAGCATAAGGTCTGATCCAGTTTTTATGCGTTATTGCCGCCATGACGTATCTGCTGCATGCGCCACAGTCGCCAGAGTTGCCAATTTAGCGCTTTTGGAGCTAGATTCGGCACTTTATAGAACAATATAGCTCTTACAATCTGGCTTTAGTGCCATTTGGCAGCTGCTTTTCTGTGTTTTTGTTGCGCATTTCTTGGTGGTTTTAATTATTTCAGAGTCCTGACATAATAAAGAGTAATAAGTAAATAACAATCAGAAGGTTTTGTGGGACATTTATCAAAAATAGCGCTTTTTTAGCGCTTTTTGGGAGTAAGTTTAGCGCCTTAAGAAATTTCCAGTTTGCAACTCATGACCAGTTTATTTATACTACTATATACTACTATACTACTGTACTACTATACAGGTGTATTATATCAATAAAGTTGGTGTGCATATCACTTTGTAACTTACAACTAAATTATAGTATCAATTAGAATAATAGCCAGGTTGACCCTTTACGATATACAAGAATATAAATGGAAAGCTGTTAAGCAATATTTCAGTGCAAATTGCCAGGAGATTGAATAACCCCACAAAGATAAAGGACCTCGATGCTCCATGATGTTGGGTATAATCAAAGGGAGAGAGAACACAAGACAGACCTTAGTTATCATCATTTATTTTCAGTCTTATCTACAATCAAAATCATCCCACCATTATTTCACGAAATAAATGAGGTACAGTAACGAGCACTAATAACTAATTAGGTGTGCTTGGAATACCTAGAGACCGTAAATAAATGCACAATAAGATCTCCATTGGAATTACAGTACTTCGTTGGTGAATTGGACTGTTCAAAGCTTCAACCAAAGCTGTATACCTTAGCGCTCGTGACTGTATAATGGAAAAAATGACAGCTGTCGTAAAGGAGTGCAATGTTTTTATATATTTTTTTTTCACGATGATAAGCGTGAGTCATTAGTTAATCGGAATATGACGTCATGACACAAGAGAAGCTCGTGAGTCTTGAGAGGCTGATATTTCAGATAGTCACTTTTTTCACTTCAGCTTAATTTTTAGTTCATTTTTTATTAGACTGACGCATTTTTTACTATAATGTTAATCCTCTACCATTATTCCGTTTGTATTCAAAGAACCAAGTAAATATTTACTGAAATTAATGAGGTATAAAGAAATAAATGACCACTTCTACCATGAAAAAGTGCAATGTCTTATAACAATAAAAGCAAGCTATGAAGTCATACCTTTCGGAGTGTGATTGGTTAATCGGAGGTGACGTCATGACGAGAGAAAGGCGCCTGATTGGCTGATATTTTAGATGGTGTCGAAATTAACAACAGTTTCGGATTATGCAGCCAGGCCAGGCCAACTCCCAGCCATGGTAGTAACCCCTCAGTAAACGGTTTTAATTAAGGGGGTGCGGGAATAGGGGCACAGGCTTGGAGGGGGGGGAGCTTAGGGGGGTGCGGGAGTAGGGGACAGGCTTGAGGGGGGGATTAGGGGGGTGCGGGAGTAGGGGGACAGGCTTGGGGGGGTTTAGGAAGGTGCGGGAATATGGGGACAGGCTTAGGGGGGTTGCGGGAATAGGGGGACAAGCTTGAGGGGGGGGTGGGGGAGTAGGGGGACAGGCTTTCTACCCACCCAAAGCCTGTCCCCCTATTCCCACACCCTGCAAACCCCCCCCAAACCTGTCCCCTACTCCCGCACCCCCTTAAACTCACGGACCTGGGGCTTACTATACATTACTAATATTATCATTACTTTATTTATTAAAACTAAATTGGTCTCCAACCAATCACTTATTATGATCAATATTAAATATTATAATATCACCTGACAATGTAATGGTTAATGTTGGTAGTGTTGGTTCACAATGTCCAAGTGTACCTATTATTACTCAAAGAAGAATTGAGGGAGGATTGCAAGGTGGAACTGTTCAGTACAGAAAAGAATGTATGTTGACACAGAAGAAACCTGACCAAAGAAGAATATAGGAGAGGAAAGATAGGAAGTGATAAAGAGAGGGAGAGATTATGAAGAAATACAGAGCATTTCAAAGGAAGACAATCCAAAATAGTTGAGTGCAGGATTTAATTAATAGTAACAACAAAACACTTTACCCAATATTATGTGGAAGGTTCTTCTTGATAATAAACTCCAGAGATTGAAGCACTGTAATGCTGAAGTTGAGAAGGATTTATACAAACACAACACTACAAGATGGTTGCAAATCCAGTAGTGACCACACACACACATACACCTACGCACACAGGAAGTGTCATGACGTCATCCATTGGGACAGTGGAGGAAGAGATAAAACATATTAGATTATGAATTCCAGTGTACTGCGAACAAGTTAATCCTTTGTAAATTATTGTGTCATTACAACTTGTTAAATCAATATAGTAACTTTCATATTCCCCTTGACAAGGGTTGTATATTATTACCATACACACTTTTAGGATGTAGGGAAGAACACTAGAATCTATGAGTGGAGGACTTGCAGGATCACACAAACACACACACACACACACACACACACACACACTTACACAAACACACACACACTGTACATGTTATAATTGCAATTAATAACTTGTTTTATTCTGTGTAATAACTGGTCTTAGACACCTGATAATATTTATATATTGGCTAAACAAGGGGATAAAAAACCCTTTGTTCTTACTATAATATTGTTTATAGTCCCAGACCCAAAAGTTCTCGTTGGTGACGTCAACCTTGGAGAGAGAGGAAATAAACTCACTCCATTTTTGCCTCAACGATGGGGGTTTCCTGAGTGTTAACAGAGAGAGAGAGAGAGAGAGAGAGAGAGAGAGAGAGAGAGAGAGAGAGAGAGAGAGAGAGAGAGAGAGAAAGAAAGACGAAGGTTTAATCAAGTATGGAGAGAGGGAGAGAGAGAGTGAGAACGAAATCGAGGGAGAAAGGGAGGGAGGGAGGGAGTGTGGGAGATAATGGCCTACCTTTGAAACTGATAAGAAAGGGGAGAATAAAATGTCAAAGTAGAGTGTAATGTAACACTTGTCATTACCACCATTCCACTCGTATCATTATGGACACACAACAACTAATGTATTTCATCAATGGTAAATAGATGGGCAAAAAGATACCAATATAAATAAATAAATATTTATATATACATATGTATATATAGCTTTACTGTGTGTGTTGGTCAGACAGTTTGATTCAACTACCTGCTGTCCAGTAAGGATAGAGAAGGTCAAGTTCCCTCCATAAGATGTGTCTCAGGGAATCATAAACACAGCTGTACAGTCAATACCAGAAGTTTGTCTTTCTTAGTCCATGATACGTTCCTGTTAATCAGGGAACACTCTATGTGATAGAATTGACAGCTATACATGGTTTAAATGTATAATATTACAGATGACCATATGTGAACTAGAATAATTTAACAACAAATTCCTCAAAGTTATAATATTATATATGTTGTGAAGGTGGAATTATAATATTATTGAGAAATATATGATATTGGTGCAGGAAGATTTTTGTTTACGGATACCAACACACAGAAATATATATAATGTTGCCAGAAAGTTGTTTATTAAATATACCAAAGCATTTTCAGTCATAGAGGCAACGTTGCAAGAATACAATAACGTTGCCAGATACACACGTCATCAACATAGATAATGGCAGTGTGTGTTACGCCATTACATGTTGTTTTTTTGTTCTATAAATACAGTACTTCCCCTCCTGGCCTCCCCTCTCCCCATTCAGTGTTAAGTAACCTTCCATTTATACCTCTGTTGCTAAAAAGTATTAATTTAAACTTCGACATGTATTTTAGTAACATGAATATTTCGTCCATGTTGTGACTTAACATTATTCGTTACCATTTGTTTAACACGGTAATACAGTGTGACAAATATTCTTCTTACCAATGTCTCTATCAATCATTCCCTCTTTTGTTCCTTCCTATTACCACACTGGACTCTGTTTCTTTCTAGTCTTACCAATCCCC
The DNA here is from genome assembly GCA_033782935.1 of Petrolisthes cinctipes. Lineage (NCBI taxonomy): Eukaryota > Metazoa > Arthropoda > Malacostraca > Decapoda > Porcellanidae > Petrolisthes > Petrolisthes cinctipes. Next base: position 61,267 of record JAWQEG010001882.1, on the reverse strand, counting down.
AATCTCTCCTATCGATTTCATTTCACAGACTCGTCTGCATTATGCCATACTCACTCTGATATAGTCTGAGATTTATGTTGTCATTGTACTAACATTAAAATAGAAATAGGCATAAACCTTATAATTTTGATGCTGACAACTTTACTCAGATTAATAATAAAAGGTTAAAGGTCCGCTTATGAGTGGTAGTCAATGGGACAGAGTGAAGCACACACTAGACTGTATGAAATACTACAATAGCACGCATCACAAGGATGATGTGTGGCCCAGAGACCTCTCCACTCACGTGAGACCCGAGTCAGCTTCGGCTATAGCTGGGTAAGCAGGAAGACCTCACTGAGATAGCCGAGTCAAACTCCCCACACCCTACTCACAGGGGTGGTAACCTCTGGAATCAGTGAAAGATTTTTATGGTGTCCCAAGAAAGGACCTAACACTGGACCATTTGTAGCAGAAAAGAAGCGGTGACCAAGTAAAGGCCCTAAGCAGAGATGTGTGTGTTTGTTTCCCCACAAATTAACCAAGTAAAGAACCCAAGCAGAGATGTGTGTGTTTGTTTCCCCAGAAATTAAACAAGTAAAGAACCCAAGCAGAGATGTGTGTGTTTGTTTCCCCACAAATTAACCAAGTCAAGAACCCAAGCAGAGATGTGTGTGTTTGTTTCCCCACAAATTAACTTCACATTCCACCATCCTGATGGGCTAAAACCGCTCTATAATATTTCATGTCCTATAATTTGACACACTATTATAATTCCATACACTCTTCTGTACTGCACACCAGCCAGTCAATAACAATTTTCTTTCGTTTTTATATTTCTGTGTTCATTCCTTGTCACGTGTCATTGTGCCAGTTTAATGTGTGTGTGTTTTATCGCGCAGTGAGCACATTTTTTTCCTGTCTTGATTTATCTATCTTCTTCCTGTCTGTTCCACGTCTAAATTCTCTCTCTCTCTCTCTCTCTCTCTCTCTCTCTCTCTCTCTCTCTCTCTCTCTCTCTCATGAACTAAGAACAGAGTGTTACTGTTAAATACTCTGTATTGTGTGGCCCGTGAACATAATAGGAATTAATAATAGAATCCGGCCTGCAAATACTGCTGACAAATACTGTTTGTCAACCCTACACTCTCTCCAAGTCAAGGCTACTTGGTACTCTGGTCACCAAGTCTCACCTTCACTATCAGCTCTCGGACTGTCACCTCAATGATATTCTTCTGTTGTGTTTCTCATCCATTGAACTGAACATTAAAACAATTGTTTATGGCAAGTAGAACCAACCATCACACTAATTTGTATGTTTACCAACAACACTCTTCAATGAACAATGTCACCAAACAATCTCACTAATTTGTATGTTTATTTTTCAATAATTTTTTTTTACAAAGCCACTTTGTGGTTCTGGTATGTCACTGCTGCCTGTGACATGCTCCAGAAAGTCTCATCTGACCTTCACCCTACTGTACAAAGGTATCCCGCTCTTGATTTACAGGCACAGCAATATGTAAACGAGTGGCAGGAGCAGTACACCCAGCAGGAAGAATATAATGATTTACAGGCAGAGAGAGAGAGAGAGAGAGAGAGAGAGAGAGAGAGAGAGAGAGAGAGAGAGAGAGAGAGAGAGAGAGAGAGAGAGAGAGAGAGAAAGAAAGAAATTGTATATATATGTATGTACGCGACAGGAAACGTGTGTGTGTGTGTGTGTGTGTGTTGGGTTCGTACTATCCCTATCGCTGTAAAATTATTGACCATTATATTCCTTTAAATTAAGATTAACTTGGACTACTGTATGAAGGTAAAACTGATTTTGTGGTTAATGCATGTGTGTGTGTGTGTGTGTGTGTGTGTGTGTGTGTACCAATCTGAAATGCTTGTGATCCTCCCTAGATACAGAAAAGTTGTTTGATAATTGTTAAACAAATATGGGTCATTAGTCAGACTTAAAATAAAGTATACTACATTGATTTGCAAGAAGTAACAACACAATAATTGAAAAAGGATTAAATTACTCGCAGTACACTGAAGTTCATTATCTAATTTGTATTATCTCTTCCTCCACTGTCCCTACGGATGCCGCCATGACACTATCTCAAGGTCACACACACATTAACACACATACATTATTACAAGGCCACACACACATTAACACACATACATTATTACAATGCCACACACACATTAACATACATACATTATTACAAGGCTACACACACATTAACACGCATACATTATTACAAGGCTACACACACATTAACACACATATACTATCACAAGGCCACACACACATTAACACACACACTATCTCAAGGCTACACACATACACTATCACAGGGCCACACACACCTTAACACACATACACTATCACAGGGCCACACACACATTAACACACACACACTATCACCAGGCCACACACACATTAACACACATACAGTATATAAAACCAATATCTTTCATGTATGTTTATCTTTTCTTGTAACACTACATGAATATATTTTATTTGTATATTTGACATGTATTTGTCTAATTTTAACAATATACAGTATATATTAGATATATTGGTACATCCTGTGATAAGTCTTGCAGACAGTCGTATATACAATAGGGTGGAGGGTAGGGTGAGTGAGGAGAAGGAGAGAGGAAGGATGGAGGGTTTGGAGGGAACGATGACGTAAGGGTAAGAAAAAGGAAGAGTAGGAATGAAGGAAAGGGAAGAAATTGTAGGAAGGGATAGGAGAAAAAGGTTAATGGGAAGGAAGTGAGGATTGGGGATAGTAAAGGAGAGGAAGGGAGAGGATATGAAGCTGTAAAGGAAGGAAAGGGAAAAGAGCGGTAGGGGAGGGAAGGGAAGGGTAGGTAGGGTAAAGGTAGGGGAGGGAGAGGAACGAATAGGAGAATGTAAAGGCATTAATTTTATATTTGTCATCTTGGTTAGTGGGAATGGTAACACATTGAGGAATATTGTGTCAGACATTAATTTTATGTTTGTTATCTTGGTTAGTGGGAAGGGTAACACATTGAAGATGTTAAAACTAGAGTCACAACAGTCACTTATCGTTCATCATTATTTGTCTCTCATACAACCTCTTTTCTCTGCCTAATATGTTACCAAGTCAATGTATTTACTTATACATTACACATATAGTATATTGGTTTTCTTGGTGTGTTTTGTGTTGTCCATGTTGGTGTTCCTTCATTACTATTGTGTCACCCTCCTGTCCTCTACAACACACACAGGACTACTGTGTAAACTGTGGATAACAAAGGTTAGTATACACACAACCATTATGTTGTTAATTAAGTCACTAGAGAGAGAGAGAGAGAGAGAGAGAGAGAGAGAGAGAGAGAGAGAGAGAGAGAGAGAGAGAGAGAGAGAGAGATCACTATGACACTTACCTAGAGAAAGATTTTTAGGATTCAAATTGCGAGTGTCATAATTACACTGTTAACATTCGATGGAGAAAAGTAGATGAAAGAAAATTGGAGTTTGTATTTTTATGACATATACTAGATGACTATAAGATATATTAATCTCAGAGTATAGAAATAAATTACACTATATCATCATGACAGCCAATTATCACAGAAAGAATAAGGAAATCTGCCAGTAACACACACACACACATCACAATCATTTACTGCCTTTCTGCCATCCACCCCGAGCACTCATCGGACCTGCCCTGATCGACCACATCATCGTCACATCAGACCGTCTTAAGATCCAGTTTCCTTCTTCCAAGCTAGTTATCTGTGGTGACTTTAATAAATTAAATACTAGCAACCTTCAGTTACAGCTTTCATTAAAGTAAGTTGTAGACATTCCAACCAGTGGCAATGTGGTAATTATTTCCCACAGAGAAGCATTAACGACATAATATCAGCAATTATCGTTGTTATTTAACATTTATATTGCCAGTAGTTACAGCCATCTAAAAAGATTCTCGAATTTATTTATATATTTATAATACCAAAATTTCGAGCCATCTAAAAAGATACTCGAACTTAATTAAAGAAACAATCACATAACATCACAAATCCAAGAAATCAGTCGAATATCTCGATAATATATTTCTGGGTTGTGAAGCACTAGATCATAAATTACCAGGTTTAGTCTGGAAGCCGGAAAGTTAGTATTTACGGAGGCAGTGAAGAGAACACACCATACAGAGTGGATTATACAGGCAGGGAGAAGTGTTAGAGGGAATTCTCACATACGTGCAATACAAAAGAACTTGATACACAACCACGTCTGGACATCAAGCTGCAACTCCAATACAGCTTAACTAAACAATATATCGTTCACTTCTCATGATAAGTATCCGATTATATACCAGCTGCCCAGTTAGGTAGGATAATGATCGATTTAGAGATAACATTAGACACAGGAACAAGAAAAAGAATAAAGGAAGTTTCATTGCCATTCGTAACGTAAATTTACAACATATGATATATTGTTTTTTTTATACTTCTTTTATACCTCGGGACTGTAGGGTGTCAGTAGCCCGTGACTCTTACGAGGCCCCGAGATTATTGGGTGTCTCACTAGATGAGACAGTGAAGCTTTTTGGTGATGTTGGTACCATAGCTTCTTTTCTGCCCCACTCGATGACCACACCTTATTTATACACGTCAATATCACTATCACTACATATGATTATAAATCATTCTACAATGAGCGACATACTAAAATAATTAAGATTAATTTGTTTAGTGAAGGAGTTAACTTCGAACTCGTAAGTAAATATACGAAAGCCCGTGTGAAAGTTTTGTGTGAAAGTTGTTGTTAATCGAGGTCGGCTAGGGCGGTCGTGACAAGTAAATTTCATAACGGGCAACATTACCTTAGACCTAGTGTTGACTGACATTTTGGTAACCAGCTTTACCCTGCCCCCCCAACCCTTCCCTCCCCTGGGACGCAGCACACATTGTTCTGTTCTGTGTTCACCTGCACCAACCACTATACTCTACCAAGCCCCTGTCATTATGACCACACCTGACTCAGCCTTAAGGTCAGTGGATCACCTGGTACCCCTGGACTGAAGTCATCACTGAGACAGAATTATACACCAAGTGGAATAATATTGTTATCACCTCTACTCTACACACCTGACACAGCCTTAAGGTCAGTGGATCACCTGCTACACCTGGACTAAGGTCAAGACAGACTTATACACCAAGTGGAATAATTTTGTTATCACGTCGACTCTACACAAACATAAACAGGTTCAAACGGCTCAGAAATAAAAAAATCAGAGAAATTGCCAAGGCAAAGAAAAACCACTACCCAAGTAAAATTTACAGTTCAAAACAAACAAATAATTTTCAATGGTTTTCCAAAATTAAACATCTGTGTGGACTATTAAATAATTTCTCCACCATCCTCTGTGTCTCCCATCTCTCTCACTCTGAATCCAGTGACAAAATGAACCATCACTTCTCCACCATCTGTCAGACCCTCCCTTCGCTTGACTACACGAAGCTCCCCGGCTATCTACCTTCTCCATCCTTACCTCACTCTTGTGCACTTTGAAGAGTTTGTTTGCTTTCCCGTCAAAGCCTTGTCTGGCCTGATGGAGAGCAGTTTATCGGATGTAGCTTCCTGTCTGGAGGCAAACTCAGACATATCAGAAGACAACGAGTTTTTACAATAGGATAAATGGCCGCCTTGGCAGCCCTTACCCAATATCCCCCTCTTCTCAATCATTCCTCAGCATGTGTTACAGATATCCATCTCATCCACCTCTACCAAGCAATGTGTGGAGGCCTCTTCTGACTGCTGGGAATCTGCTAATGTGAATTGTTTGCCTCTCACTGCCAAGACCGTCAAGAATACTTCGGATATGCATGACGTACTTGACTCTCAGTCTTCTTTGCCTTGCTCTGGTGCTTCGACCCCTACCCACACTTGTTCCTCGTCTCATTCTCCTGCGTTTGCCCTGGGTGACACATGAGTCAAGCTCTCCTTTTCTATGGACATGAAGCTGCAGTGGTTGTTTGTCGTTAACAAGGCCCTCCAACTGCAGCATGGACTGGCTGAAGTAAAGATGTCTGCAGTCAGATCCCGGTTCATCATCATCTCCAGAAAGTGTCAGGACATCATCGAGAGAGTCAAGTACGGTGAATATTTTTGTCTCTCCATCACATTCCTCAGGGTTCGCCTGAGAGTCCTCGTGGGGTTGCATAGTCCCCAAGCAGACTTAAAGTACCCCAGCTTCATAGTCTCCAAGCAGACTTAAAGTACCCCAGCTTCATAGTCCCCAAGCTGACTTAAAGTATCCCAGCTACATAGTCCCCAAGCAGACTTAAAGTACCCCAGCTACATAGTCCCCAAGCAGACTTAAAGTACCCCAGCTTCATAGTCCCCTGCCCTGCCTCCCATCACCTCTCACCTATCAATATTCCATATTAAGTCCTGCTTCAACCTCATACCTCTATCTTACACGGCTTGACTCCTTTCCAGTTTGTGCTCACGTCAACCAATACAATGTCATCTAAGAATAAAGCACTACATGTAACCTCCTCTCTAACATCTGCAGTCATCTCATCCATCACAAGATCGAAAATGTAAGGGCTGAGAACCGACACTCTTCCATCATTCTAACAACACTTCTTACTCGAGCCGTTGTTCCTGCATACATACTGTATCTTGCAGAACAATTACATACATCTTAGGAACTTCTTTCACCTTCATACATCTCCAAACTTGAAACTGCCTTGAAACCCGATCATACACTTTCTCCAGATCAATGAACACCAAGTGTAGCTCTTTCTACTTCCTTCTGTACTTCTCCATTGCCTGTCTCAAAGAAACTATTGCATCCACTGTCCCTTTTCCGGTATAAACCCGAACTGTTCTTCTCTTACACAAGTTTCTCTCCATATTCTCACTTCTATCAAATATAGAACTCAAGCATAGTTTTCCATCATCTGAGACATAGATTTTTTGCCTCTGTAATTACTACTCTCCTAGATGTCTCCTTTCTCTTTATAAATCAGTATCACTACACTCGTGATACATAATTTCTGACCAGAGTGTGATGAGCAGAAAGCTTTGAATCGCCTGGTATTGCTTATTTCCCCTCCCAGTCCACCTATAGAGGCTGAGTTCGAATGCAGGGTATGTGTGGTGCCTCCTGCCGTTCGTCTGGTCAGAGATTACGTATCACGAGTGTACATTGTAGCCAGCAAATCTCATAATATATTTACTCCTTCTCTCCCTAAACATTTCCACTCTTTGATTGGTAATACCATCAGGACCAACTGCCTTTCCTTCTCTCATTTTTAGTAACGCTATCTGTACTTCAAATCCGTTAATATCCTGTACTTCTCTTACATGCTAATTTCCATCCTCTATCATTCTCCAATCGTTCTCCTCATTCAATAATTTTTCAAAATAATCATTCCACTCTGTATTTACACCATCCTTATCTGTCAACACTCTCCCTCCTCATCCTTGATCTACTTGATGTGTGTTAGATCTTTGGTGGCTTTGTTTCTGTTCTTCGCTATCCTATACATATTCTTCTGTCCCTCTGTCGCCTCTAGCTGCTCATAGAAATCATTCGTTACTGTCGCCTTACCCTGTGCTACTGCTCCTTTGTATTCTATACACACCACCTTTCAAGACTCTCTAATCTCTTTCGAAACATTCGTGTCATAGGTTTTTTTTTCTTCTTTCTGTTTACTGATTTTCTCCAGTGTATCCTGGTTCAACCACCAAGTTTCTTTATATATTTTGTTGTTCTTTACCAAATGTTTTACCGACAATTTCTTCCTCTTTTCAAATCACATTAATATTCTCTTTCCACCAGGTCTTCAGATTTTATTCTGGTTTGATGTTACTCAAAAATGCTTCTATGAAAGTCTCCCTCAGTTTCAATCTCCAACCTTTAATCTTTGGTTCTCCCTTCCAAGTTCAAATTCCCTCAGTAAAGTAATCTGATACAATGATTTACAGTCACAGCAATATGTAAACGATTGGCAGGAGCAGCAGACCCAGCAGGTAGAATATAATGATTTACAGGAACAGCAATATGTAAACGAGTGGCAGGAGCAGTAGACCCAGCAGGTAGAATATAATGAAGCCAAAGTGTGACATGAACAGAGAATAAAACTGGCACCGTGGAGCACTGGTTCTGAGATGTTATCAGTCCCGATGTGAGGATGAGATCCAGAGTACCTTCCTGAAGCTGAAAGATCATGTCAGGATCGGTGGAGGTACAGAAGAAGGTGATGTGGCTAGAAGGTATGTATGCAAGTTAAGAGTTTGTCCAGAGGTGAGAGACCATCCTGGAAATAATTCCTGGAGAAAGAAAATACTCGGATGATGAGGAAAAACATTGACCATGAGTTGACTGAGTTTAACATAACTGGTGATACCACAGATGCTCCAGGAGATGACATTAAGAGCGAACCCTATGTTTGCAGGAAGAAGTCCGGAGAGTAGAGGCAGATGAACGACCTGGAGAAAGAGACAAAATACGTGGCTATACCCACTGGACCAGGAGGGATCGCCTGGAACGAGCAGGAGGCGGGAAGGCTCTATGTTTCAAGGAGGGTATTTAGTCCCAGCTACTAAATGTGGAAACACCTCTCCAGATGGAAACCATGTTTTTCTGGGTTGTACTGGCTGACTGTTCAGTCCTCATGATCTGCGCTATGTACCGTCCACCAAGACAGGGGCCTGCCTCACTCCACTACTTGACAGAGAAACTGAATGACCTGCTGATAGAACACCGTTGCAGCCACTTCCTGGTGGTGGGTGACCTCAACCACCACCTGTAGCAGTAAGCCTCCAAAAAATCTCCTGGATGTACAGGGCTTGATAGACCATGTGACTTTCCCCACACAAGAACGGGAAGGGACGCTGGATCCTGTCATCTCTGACCTCCAGGTGGACACCCTATGCTGTCACCAGCTGGCACCCGTAGACAGCTCTGACCATCATGCTATCCTGACCAGGGTAAATGTGGGTGTGGCAAGGGACACTATTTGGATGTAGGACAAGGCAGACTTGATATCCTTGTGACATGACCTGCAGTAAACATCGTGACCAACCCTGCTCCAAGGAGGGTCAGGGAATAAAGCACATACTTTCACATCACACCTCTTAGCCCTCCAAAAAACGTTAAATGTAAAATAAAGAAAAACAAAACTCAAGGCAAAAATCAATAGTTGCCATCTTGTCGGTAAAGTAAAGGTGGTAACGGCTGAGATGATGGATTACTGAGTCTCAACAACGGTGGAGAGTTTGGGAATAGAGGTGGACAGAGATGCAACCAGCCTGTCAATCCTGGCTTCAAGGGCAGAAAAGCAGTTCTCAAGGGCACTACATCGTGCCTTGACAGAAGCAACAAACTGGCGGAGGGCAAGGTTAGGAGGTGGGGCAGGATTGTTGGGAGGAATAGACTGGGAAGGTGATGGTGGATGCAGTGCTGTGGTAATAGACTGGGAAGGTGATGGTGGATGCAGTGCTGTGGTAGTAGACTGTGGTAATAGACTGGGAAGGTGATGGTGGATGAAGTACTGTGGTAATATACTGGGAAGGTGATGGTGGATGAAGTACTGTGGTAATACACTGGGAAGGTGATGGTGGATGAAGTACTGTGGTAATACACTGGGAAGGTGATGGTGGATGAAGTACTGTGGTAATACACTGGGAAGGTGATGGTGGATGAAGTACTGTGGTAGTAGGCTGTGGTAATACACTGGGAAGGTGATGGTGGATGCAGTACTGTGGTAGTAGACTGTGGTAATAGACTGGGAAGGTGATGGTGGATGAAGTACTGTGGTAGTAGGCTGTGGTAATACACTGGGAAGGTGATGGTGGATGAAGTACTGTGGTAATAGAGGCACGAGTTGGGGACTAGCATCAATCACAACCATGACACACGTTAACTCCTGGCTGAAAGCAACGTGGTCACTTCCACAGAAACAAGTTCCCAGGACTTGGAGGCTCATAGGTGGAGGCAGTAGGACATGATGGTTTACTCCTAACATAACACATCATGGAGTTATGATCAGTCACACACCAGACACACTTCAACAAGGGTGAACGGTACCAGAAGATGAGTCCAACTCTTCAGCAACAAGGCTAGTCATTATGAAGTTTCCACACATCACACACTGGTTGATTGATTGATTTATTGATATTAGGCGCTGTAACAGCGAGGTCCTATGGCCCCAAAGGAAGAAAGTGATTGAGAGGTGGGACAGTAAGTACTAAGGTTACATGAAAATAGGGACAATTGAAGTGAAAGCCGCTTTTAGTCATTTAACAACAAGCAGGGATACTGGGGAGATATTTGTAGCCCCCTGCCCCAGGGAGACATCACAGGGTGGAAGACACGAGAGGAAATGGAAGGAAATCTCAAGTGGAGGTAGTTGAGGAAGACTACAGTCAACAGTAATAAGGGGAACCATCCTAGAGGAAACGAGTCAGAACCCAAAATGTTGGCAGCATTACCAGGCGTTGTAGTAGAGGTGGGTGAGGAAGACTACAGTCAACAGTAATACAGGGGAACCATCCTAGAGGAAACGAGTCAGAACCCTGAATGTTGGCAGCATTACCAAGCGTTGTAGAGCTTGTAGATGTTATGGAGAGAAAGCAGATGGATATATTGTGTTTACAGGAAAGAAGATGGAAATTAAATAAAGCAAAGGAGATAGGCATTGGTTATAAGATGCTGTACAGTGGAGCTAACAACTATGGAAGAAGTGGATCATTATCAGCAAGGATATATGAAAGATAAGGAAGTGTAGGTTAAAGGGATATATTATAGAATAATGCGAATAAAGGTGTGTCGTGGAGAAAATGTGTTGAACATAGTAACTAGATGTGTTCCACAAGTAGCATGTGAATAGGAAGATAAAATTGAGTTCTGGAGAACAATGAATGAGTTCATGACGTCGATGTTTGCAGACGAGAGAGTAATTATCGGATGTGACCTAAATAGACATGTTGGTGAAAATATAGGTAGAGTTTATGGAGGACATGGCATCGGTGAGATAAATGAGGAAGGAGAATGAAGAGTGCATTTCGCAGTGGCATTTGATCTTGCAATTTGTAACACCTTCTTTACGTGCAAATATTATGCTACATACAGCAGTGTAGTAAGGCAGACACAGATAGATATCATTTTGTATAGGAGAGGGCAACTGGCTGAACTGAAGAATTGTAAAACGATAAGAGGGGAAAGTGTTTAGGGGGTGCAGAAATAGAGAGACAGGCTTGGGGAGGGGGGGTTGTGTGTGCTAGGGGGGTACGGTGATTTACGGGACAGGGTTGGGGAGGGGGGGGTTGTGTGTGTTTAGTGGTATCAGATTATATTACTGCAGGAATTTGAACTTCGAAGGGAGAACCAAAGATAAAAGGGTGTAGAATGAAACATCAAGAACTGAGGCAGACTTTAATGAAGCATTTCTGTGTAACATCAAACCAGAATAAAATACGAACACCTGGTGGAAAGAGAATATTAATGTGATTTGAAAAGAGGAAGAAGTTGTCAGTAAAACATTTGGCAAAGAACAACAAAATAATAAAGAAACTTAGTGGTTGAACCAGAATACACTGGAGAAAAATCAGTAAACAGAAAAAGCAAAGAGAGCCTATGACACAAATGTTTCGAAAGAGATTAGAGAGGCTTGGAAAGTGGCATGTATAGAATACAAAGGAGCAGTAGCACAGGGTAAGGCGACAGCAACGAATGATTTCTATGAGTAGCTAGAGGCGACAGAGGGACAGAAGAATATGTATAGGATAGCGAAGAACAGAAACAAAGCCACCAAAGATCTAACACACATCAAGTAGATCAAGGATGAGGAGGGAGAGTGTTGACAGATAAGGATGGTGTAAATACATGGTGTATTTTGAGAAATTATTGAATGATTGATTGATTGATTGATTGATATTAGGCTCCGCAACAGCGAGGTCATATAGCGCAAGAAAAAGGTGATGGAGAGTGGAGACAGCAAGCAGGAAGGGGATAGAAAGGAAAGAGGGACAGTTGAAGAACTAAAAACTTGTGACTGAGGCCGAAGGGGCGCCAAAACCCTTAAAGTTTTGCCCACATCACCAGGGAATTATTGAATGAGGAAAACTATAGAAGATGGAAATCAGCATGTAAGAGAAGTACAAGATATTAATGGAGAGGAACTACAAATAGCGTTACTAAAAATGAAAGAAGGAAAGACAGTTGGTCCTGATGGTATTACCAGTCAAAGAGTGGAAATGTTTAGGGAGAAAAGGAGTGAATATATTATGAGATTGGCTGGCTACAATGTACTGGTACTGATTTATAAAGAGAAAGGAGACATCCAGGACTGTAGTAATTACAGAGGCATAAAACCTATGTTTTAGATGATGGAAATCTATGCATGAGTTCTGTATTAGATAGAAGAGAGAATATGGAGAGAAACTTGTGTAAGAGAAGAACAGTTCGGGTTTATACCGGAAAAGGGACAGTGGATGCAATAGTTTCTTTGAGACAGCCAACAGAGAAGTTCAGAAGAAAGCAGAAAGAGCTACACTTGGTGTTCATTGATCTGGAGAAAGTGTATGATTGGGTTTCAAAGCAGGAAGTTTGGAGATGTATGAAGGTGAAAGAAGTTCCTAAGATGTATGTAATTGTTCTGCAAGATACAGTATGTATGCAGGAACAACGGCTCGAGTAAGAAGTGTTGTTAGAATGATGGAAGAGTGTCGGTTCTCAGCCCTTACATTTTCGATCTTGTGATGGATGTGATGACTGCAGATGTTAGAGAGGAGGTTACATGTAGCGCTTTATTCTTAGATGACATTGTATTGGTTGACGTGAGCACAAACTGGAAAGGAGTCAAGCCCTGGAGGATAGAGGCATGAAGCTTAAGCAGAACTTATGATGGATTATTGATGGGTGAGAGGTGATGGGAGGCAGGGCAGGGATAAGACAGAATGGATGCAAAAATATCAAGAAGGTGCAGAATTTCAAATACCTGGGATCAGAAGTTTCAAAGATATTGAGGCTGAAAGTAGCCAGAGAATACAGTGAGCTTGAATTAACTGGAGAAAGTCAACCGGAGTTCTATGTGACAAGAGAATTAGTGCAAAGATTAAATGGAAGCTTTATAATATAATGAAAGCTCAAGAACAGAAACTGGAAATTGCGGAAATGTGAATGCTGAGGTGGATGTGTTGAGTCACAAGAAGAGATAGTATCCGGAATGAACATACTAGCGAAATGACCAAGATGATGGAAGTATCGAAGATGGTACAGCAAAGAATACTACAGTGGTATGGACATTGTATGTGTACGGAAGAGAACCAAGTGTGAAGAAGAATCATGAATATAGAAGTGGAGGAAAGAGGAGGTAGAGGAAGACCGAAGCTTAGATGGAAGAACAGAATTGCGAGGGACCAGCAAGACAAGATAATGATAGAACAGGATGCCCACAACAGGAAACGACGGCCCCTTAAAAATATCGGAAAATCTGAAGAAGAAGATCCTTGAGGAAACGAAAGGCAGCGTACTCACCAGGGTGTCCCTCGGCAAGACTCTGGTCAACATCAACAGGAAACCAGGTGAAGATGTAGCTTGGGTACTTTTAGTCTGCTTGGGTACTATGTAGCTGGGGTTCTTAAGAGTCTGCATGGGTACTATGTAGCTGGGGTTCTTAAGAGTCTGCATGGGTACTATGTAGCTGGGGTTCTTAAGAGTCTGCGTGGGTACTATGTAGCTGGGGTTCTTAAGAGTCTGCATGGGTACTATGTAGCTGGGGTTCTTAAGAGTCTGCATGGGTACTATGTAGCTGGGGTTCTTAAGAGTCTGCATGGGTACTATGTAGCTGGGGTTCTTAAGAGTCTGCGTGGGTACTATGTAGCTGGGGTTCTTAAGAGTCTGCATGGGTACTATGTAGCTGGGGTTCTTAAGAGTCTGCGTGGGTACTATGTAGCTGGGGTTCTTAAGAGTCTGCATGGGTACTATGTAGCTGGGGTTCTTAAGAGTCTGTGTGGGTACTATGTAACTGGGGTTCTTAAGAGTCTGCATGGGTACTATGTAGCTGGGGTTCTTAAGAGTCTGCATGGGTACTATGTAGCTGGGGTTCTTAAGAGTCTGCATGGGGACTATGGAGCTGGGGTACATTAAATCTTCTTGGCGACTATGCAACCCCACGAGGACTCTCAGGCGAACCCTGAGGAATGTGAGGGAGAGACAAAAATATTCACCATACTTGACTCTCTTGATAATGACCTGACACTTTCTGGAGATGATGATGAACAGGGATGTGACTGCAGACATCTTTTCTTCAGCCAGTTCATGATGCAGTTGGAGGGCCTTGTTAACGACAAACAACCACTGCAGCTTCATGTCCATAGAAAAGGAGAGCTTGACTCATGTGTCACCCAGGGCAAACGCAGGAGAATGAGACGAGGACCAGGAGTGGGTAGGGGTCGAAGCACCAGAGCAAGGCAAAGAAGACTGAGAGTCAAGTACGTCATGCACAGCCGAAGTATTCTTGACGGTCTTGGCAGTGAGAGGCAAACAATTCACATTAGCAGATTCCCAGCAGTCAGAAGAGGCCTCCACACATTACTTGGTAGAGGTGGATGAGATGGATATCTGTAACACATGTTGAGGAATGATTGAAAAGAGGGGGATATTGGGTAAGGGCTGCCAAGGCGGCCATTTATCCTATTGTAAAAACTCGTTGTCTTCTGATATGTCTGAGTTTGCCTCCAGACAGGAAGCTACATCCGATAAACTGCTCTCCATCAGGCCAGACAAGGCTTTGATGGAAAAGCAAACAAAATCTTCAGAGTGCACAAGAGTGAGGTAAGGATGGAGAAGGTAGATAGACGGGGAGCTTCGTGTAGTCAAGCGAAGGGAGGGTCTGACAGATGGTGGAGAAGTGATGGTTCATTTTGTTACTGGATTCAGAGTGAGAGAGATGGGAGACACAGAGGATGGTGGAGAAATTATTTGATAGTCCACACAGATGTTTTATTTTGAAAAACCATTGAAAATTATTTGTTTGTTTTAAACTGTAAATTTTACTTGGGTAGTGGTTTTTCTTTGCCTTGGCAATTTCTCAGATTACTTTATTTCTGAGCCGTTTGAACCTGTTTATGTTTGTGTAGAGTCGACGTGATAACAAAATTATTCCACTTGGTGTATAAGTCTGTCTTGACCTCAGTCCAGGGGTACCAGGTGATTCACTGACCTTTAGGCTGAGTCAGGTGTGGTCATAATGACAGGGGCTTGGTGGAGTATAGTGGTGGGTGCAGGTAAATACAGAACAGAACAATGTGTGCTGCGTCCCAGGGGAGGGAAGGGTTGGGGGGGCAGGGTAAAGCTGGTTACCAAAATGTCAGTCAACACTAGGTCTAAGGTAATGTTGCCCGTTATGAAATTTACTTGTCACGACCGCCCTAGCCGACCTCGATTAACAACAACTTTCACACAAAACTTTCACACGGGCTTTCGTATATTTACTTACGAGTTCGAAGTTAACTCCTTCACTAAACAAATTAATCTTAATTATTTTAGTATGTCGCTCATTGTAGCATGATTTATAATTATATATAGTGATAGTGATATTGACGTGTATAAATAAGGTGTCGTCATCTAGTGGGGCAGAAGAGAAGCTACGGTACCAACATCACCTAGAAGCTTCACTGTCCCATCTAGTGCAACACCCAATAATCTCGGGGCCTCGCAAGATTCACGGGCTACTGACACCCTACAGTCCAGAGGTAAAAAATAAGTATGAAAAAAACAATATATCATATGTTGTAAATTTACGTTACGAATGGATATGAAACTTCCTTTATTCTTTGTATTGTTCCTGTGTCGTAACGTTATCTCTAAATCGATCCTTATCCTACCTAACTGGCCAGCTGGTATATAATCGGATACTTATCATGAGAAGTGAACGATATATTGCTTAGTTAAATTAAGTTGTATTGGAGTTGCAGCTTGATGTCCAGACGACTTTTTGTATTGCACGTATATGAGAATTCCCTCTAACACTTCTCCCCACCTGTATAATCCACTCTGTATGGTGTGTTCTCTTCACTGCCTCCGTAAGTACTAACTTTCCGGCTTCCAGACTAAACCTGGTAATTTATGATCTAGTGCTTCACAACCCAGAAATATTTTATCGAGATATTCGATTGATTTCTTGGATTTGTGATGTTATGCGATTGTTTCTTTATCTAGTTCGAGTATCTTTTTAGATGGCTCGAAATTTTGGTATTATAATTATATAATTAAGTTCGAGAATCTTTTTTGATGGCTGGAATTACTGGCAATATAAATGTTAAAGAACAACGATAATTCCTGATATTATGTCGTTAACGCTGCTCTGTGGGAAATAATTACTACATTGCCACTGGTTGGAATGTCTACAACTTACTTTAATGAAAGCTGTAACTGGAGGCTGCTAATCTTTAATTCATTAAAGTCTGTACTCTGAGATTAATATATCTTATAGTCATCTAGAACATGTCATAAAAATACAAACTCCAATTTTCTTTCATCTACATTTTTTCCATCGAATGCTAACAGTGTAATTATGACGCTCACGAACTGAAACCTAAAAATCTTTCTCTAGGTAAGTGTCATAGTGATCTCTCTCTCTCTCTCTCTCTCTCGTTTCTTAATTAACAACATAGTGGTTGTGTGTATACTAACCTTTGTTATCCACAGTTTACACAGTAGTCCTGTGTGTGTTGTAGAGGACAGGAGGGTGACACAATAGTAATGAAGGAACACCAACATGGACAACAAAAAACACACCAAGAAAACCAATATACTATATGTGTAATGTACAAGTCAATACATTGACTTGGTAACATATTAGGCAGAGAAAAGAGGTTGTATGAGAGACAAATAATGATGAACGATAAGTGACTGTTGTGACTCTAGTTTTAACATCTTCAATGTGTTACCCTTCCCACTAACCAAGATGACAAATATAAAATTAATGCCTTTACATTCTCCTATTCGTTCCTCTCCCTCCCCTTCCTTTACCCTACCTACCCTTCCCTTCCCTCCCCTTCCCCTTCACTCCTCCCTTTCTTTACAGCTTCATATCCTCTCCCTTCCTCTCCTGTACTATCCCCAATCCTCACTTCCTTCCCATTAACCTTTTTCTCCTTTCCCTTCCTACAATTTCCTCCCTTTCCTTCATTCCTACTCTTCCTTCTTCTAACCCTTATGTCATCGTTCCCTCCCAACCCTCCATCCTTCCTCTCTCCTTCCCCTCACACACCCTACCCTCCATCCTTCCTCTCTCCTTCCCCTCACACACCCTACCCTCCACCCCATAGTATATAACCTACGACTGCCTGCAGGACTAATCACAGGATGTACCCAATATATCTAATATATACTGTATATTTTTAATATTAGACAAAATATAATGCAATAAAATAATACATGTCACATATACAAATAAAATATATTCCTGTAGTGTTACAAGAAAAGATAAACATACATGAAAGATATTGGGTTTATATACTGTATGTGTGTTAATGTGTGTGTGGCCTTGTGATAGTGTGTGTGTGTTAATGTGTGTGTGGCCTTGTAATAATGTATGTGTGTTAATGTGTGTGTGGCCTTGTCATAATGTAAGTGTCAATGTGTGTGTGGCCTTGTGATAGTGTAATGGCGGCATCCGTAGGGACAGTGGAGGAAGAGATAAAACAAATTAAATAATGAACTCCAGTGTACTGCGAGTAATTTAATCCTTTGGAAATTATTGTGTTGTTACTTCTTGCAAATCAATGTAGTATACTTTATTTTAAGCCTGACAATTGATCCATATTTGTTTAACAATTACCAAACAACTTTTCTGTATCTAGGGAGGATCACAAGCATTTCAGATTGGTACACACACACACACACACACACACACACACACACACACTAACCACAAAATTAGTTTTACCTTTATACAGTATTCCAAGTTAGTCATGAAGGAATTTAATGGTCAAAAATTTTACAACGATAGGGATAGTACGAACCCAACACTCAAACACACACACACACACACACGTTTCCTGTCACTTACATATATATACAATTTTTTTTTCTCTCTCTCATGAACTAAGAACAGAGTGTTACTGTCAACTACTTTGTATAAAACTCTCTTGTGTAAAGCATCTATGAATGAGCAGTACAACGAAGTTGGAGGTGTGTCTGGGAGAGAAATAACTTGTAAACGACATGTCTGGCAAAGAAAAGATCAGAGTATAACTGGTCCAGCAAAGAAAGGTAAATTGTAAGTAACATATGAGTCATAAATAAGATGTCCATCAGGCTATATTTAGAGTTGGAGCGGGTAACATTCGGCACACAGAGGCATATTGTGTGGCCCGTGAACATACTCCGAATTAATAATGGAATCCGGCCTGCAAGGGGTGGCCAACCTTGGCCCGCAGGCCAGATCCAGCCCAAGAAGGCCTATCGTCCGGCCCGAGACAATTACTGTTTGTCAACCTTACATACTCTCCAAGTCAAGGCTACTTGGTACTCTGGTCACCAAGTCTCACCTTCACTATCAGCTCTCGGACTGTCACCTCAATAATATTTTTCTGTTGTGTTTCTCATCCATTGAACTGAACATTGAAACAATTGTTTATGGCAAGTAGAACCAACCATCACACTAATTTGTATGTTTACCAAGAACACTCTTCAATGAACAATGTCACCAAACCATCTCACTAATTTATATGTTTTTTTTTTTCAATAAATGTTTTGTACAAAACCCCTTTGTGGTTCTCGTTTGTCACTGCTGCCTTCGACATGCTCCAGAAAGACTCATCTGACCTTTGTTCTACTGTACAAAGGTTGCCCACTCTTGATTTCCAGGCACAGCAATATGTAAACGAGTGGCAGGAGCAGTAGACCCAGCAGGTAGAATATAATGAAGCCAAAGTGTGACATGAATAGAGAATAAAACTGACACCATGGAGCACTGGTTCTGAGATGTTATCAGCCCCGATGTGAGGATGAGATCCAGAGTACCTTCCTGAAGCTGAAAGGTCATGTCAGGATCGGTGGAGGTACAGAAGAAGGTGATGTGCTAGAAGCTAACTATGCAAGTTAAGAGTTTGTCCAGAGGTGAGAGACCATCCTGGAAATACTTCCTGGAGAAAGAAAATACTCGGCTGATGAGGAAAAACATACACCATGAGTTGACTGAGTTTAACATAACTGGTGATACCACAGATGCTCCAGGAGATGACATTAAGAGCAAACCCTATGGTTGGAGGAAGAAGTCTCCGGAGAGTAGAGGCAGATGAACGACCTGGAGTAGGAGACAAACCAAGAGAAGAGACTGACACACAAATCTTCTCAAGTGTAACAAATTTCATGAACTGGGCAGATAGGTGGTTATCTTGTTTGTGGAGCTGATTGACACTTAGTCCACGAGTCCTGAACTGTGACTGGCAGAACGCACCAGCCAGCCAAGGTGTCCGGACTGGGATGCACAGGAATCTCTGTCTGTATGGAAAAGGAACTGTCTACCTATCATCGCCCACCTATCAGTGTGGGGAAGGAGATGCCTGTCTGTCGCCCACCTGCTGGTTATGGGGAAGGAGCTGTCTGCCTATCACCCACCTATCAGTGTGAGGAAGGAGATGCCTGCCTGTCGCCCACCTGCTGGTTGTGGGGAAGGAGCTGTCTGCCTATCGCCCACCTATCAGTGTGGGGAAGGAACTGTCTGCCTATCACCCACCTATCAGTGTGTGGAATGAGCTGCCTGCCTATCACCCACCTATCATTGTGGGGAAGGAGCTGTCTGCCTATCGCCCACCTATCAGTGTGGGGAAGGAACTGTCTGCCTATCGCCCACCTATCAGTGTGGGGAAGGAACTGTCTGCCTATCACCTACCTGCTGGTTGTGGGGAAGGAGCTGCCTGCCTATCACCCAGCTACGTTATCAGTGTGGTGGAATGAGCTGTCCATCTATCGCCTATCTACGGTACCTGTGTGTGGAAGGAGCGACCTGCCTTTTGCCTACTTACCTATTGTGGGAAGGAGGGCTACCAGACTGTCCCACTGTGTGGTGTGGTGGTCCTATACTTGTCATGAGTGGGGTTAGAGTGTTTGTTGGGGTTTATTATTCAATTGTTATTTATTACTTGTGTTCAGTGGGGATGAGTGGTGGTGTTGGATTTTATCGGAAATTGTGGTGTTAGTTAATGGTGGTTTGTGCCTATTAAGATAATTATTATATAAAACTGTGTTTGGTGTGCTTCATCAATCCCGATCCTAATGAATCTGTGACAATGGGGGCCTGACTGGGATCGGGTGTATTGGATGAATAAAGCAGACCTTGCAGTGTGTTAAGTGCCATAAAAATGAATAGAATGGAAGCATTGGTTGAAATTGGATATTGGCCAAGAGGTAAGAAAACTCTTGTCTGAAATTCAAGCAGAGGAGAGAATGGAAAGAGAAGCCGAAAAAGCAGCAGAACGAGATGTGAAGGAAGTCGTAGATCGAGAAGCACAGAGAAAACATGAGCTCGAGTTAAAGAAGCTAGAAGTATCAGCACAACCGGAGAAAGGAACGCAAGAGGTGGTTCGAGCCAAGGCTCCCAAACCTCCGGTGTTTGTGGAAGGTAAGGATGAATTAAAAAGTTACCTGTTGAGATATGAGCGATTCGCTAGTCAAAAAGAGTGGCCAAAAGAGACTTGGGCAACTGCACTAAGTACTCTGTTGACGGGTACAGCTCTCAGCGTGTACTCAAGGCTTTCAGATACGTCAGCCTTGGACTACGATCAGGTTAAAAATGCAGTGTTGAAGAGAGTTAACTTGACTGAGGACGGTTATAGGGTCAAATTTAGAGATTCTAAGCCAGAAGTGGGTGAGAATCCTGACCAATATATTGTAAGACTTAAGAACATCTGCATATATTTTTTTTTTTTTTTTGAACCATGGTGTCAATTAAAAGTGAGACAACAAAACATAAGGGTAAGCGGGACACATGAACATCCAATGACTACACTCACACATACACACTCACACATACACACACACACACACATCACAAAAGCATACCAGAAAGAAACACAAAAATTCAGACGAATATTTACATATGACCACGTTAATCCTTCAAAACTAGGGTGGCATACCAGAAGTTCCTCCAGAACCTGGTGGTTCAGCAGGTGTCGACAAACCACATCAAGTGGCAGGCCCTGGGGCAGCAAGTGTCGGACAGTGGGGCAGGCCAGACAATAGTGCTCTATAGTGTTAGCACGAAGCGCTCAACACAAGCGACACTCAGTGAAGGAAGGCTCACCCTGCATCCCAGCAACCTGCCACGGTGGCCTGTAGCAAAGCCTCAAACGAGCAGAGACTACATTGTGCCTTCGAATCATGAGTTCCCGATGACGGTAGGAATATTTGTGCTGGCAGTCAGACTGCGCCGCCGTACAGGGAGAAGAGCAGCGGAGCGGACTCTATAGAGGAAACATGTTAGGGAGAGAGGACGTCCAACACCACGAGGAGGCAGATGGCAGGCCTCCTTCGCGAGTCTGGCACCCATAAAAATTTGACAGTCAAGTTACGATGACGCAATAAGGCCAAAAACGACAAAATCTGCTGAACAACAGTAGTGTGTGTGGGCTGAACAATAGAGAGGGAATGAAGGGTAGATTTGGAGATACAAAAAATGGCAGAATTCACTCCACGTTGACAAACAAGACTAACAGCATCCAGAATGGCATACAGTTCACACAATGTTGAGCTAGAGTGGTTACAGAGAAGGCAGTCCCGACTTGGAAGTAGGTGTGAAGCTCACATCAGGTATTGGTAGCATCCATGGAGGGGGCCCTGGGGGGATGTCTACAACCATTATATCTATATTAAGACTACGAAGCAGAGGAAACAGACCTTATAAGAATACATCCAGCAGGCAGTATGGGAGGGACAGGGGAGTTTGGTTTAAGTAAGAGAAGTCCTGACTATATGCCAGTAGTGGGGTGAAAGATATGGGAAATGGAGGCACTTGGCAGTGAAGCAAGTAGCATTTGAGTAAATTGTTTCGACTAATGGGGGAAGATGCAACTCACGCTGCATATTTACTATCCTGGTCGACATGGGACCGCCGAGAATTATTCTCATATCTATATTCTGAAATTTCTCTAAAGTTTCCAGAGTAACCCTAGGAAGTTAAATCAAAGCAGGGGAGAGGTAATCAACAACTGAACGGATAAAAGGAATATAGATGGTCGGCGCTGAAGACGACCGAACAAGTCCTGGACAAAGGGATGGTCTTGAGGCTTGGCAGGGTCAACTGGCCAAATATTGATTGGTACACCCAGGTAGCGGTTCTGGGAACACATGAGAATGACAGTCCTTCCAATGGTGAATACTGGCCGAGCTTGAGGAAGGTGACAGGTGAATATTCTGCTCTTATCTGGAGAGACAATAATGCCACAGAGAGAGGAGGCCACAGAAAAGGAGTCAAGAAACCGCTGGAGATCCCTTGGTGAGGTGGAATGAACACTGATATCATCAGCATAGCATGTAATTGTAGTTCCAGGAATATTAGGGAGAGAAGCGAGCAACCGATGCATCAGAATATAAAATAAAAATGGGCAGAGAACACCTCCTTGAGGTGTACCAAGATAAAAACAGTGCAAAGGACTGAGTCCACACACGGGAGGTCCTGTTACTGAGGTAACCCGGAATCTACCATAGTAGATTACCCTCCATCCAAATTCAACCAGTTGATCCAACATGACGACTCTATTAGCAACATCGAAGGCACTTCGAAGATCAATGAATGCCACCTCACTGTGCCTGGAGTGGCAAGAGTACAGGTCGACTAGGCAGTGGTGTGTGCTCTGCTGGGAAAGGACCAACCAGCCATGGAGAAAGGCGATCCTGCAGTCGGTACACAAGATGATTAAGTAAGATTCTCTCCATAACGTTACAAAAACAGGAAGTAAGGGAAATAGGCCTAAACTTCGCAGTGCTGGGATTAGCGATGGGTATTATTGTACTGCTGGTCCAGGCTAGTGGTACACAACCATCACGAAGACAGAGATTGTACAGTCGAAGTAGAAGGTTCCCGGGAACTTGTTGAAGTAGGCTAAGCACAGCATAAGTTGTACCATCATCACCAGGAGAAGAAGCTCTACCCCGAGAGAGAGCACGGCGCAACTCCTCCTTGGTTATCTGCTCTACATCATCATTGTCATCATCTTGCAAAAGAGCAGACATTAGACGTAATTGATGGATAGCAGCACGGGAAGCAAGTGGATTTTATATGTGGATGGGTAGACTTGCTGGGGTAGATTGTTCTGACCAGACATCGACAAGGTGTTGGGCATAGACGGTGGGAGTGTGATGATGGGCAGTGGCTGGTATCTTTTTAACAACCTGATGGATGAGGCGCTACATAGAAGCCACACTTGTTTGCTGGTTGATGCTCTCTATGAACCGCTACCAAGACTCAGTGTGAGCACACTCCTGTAGGGTGACTAAAGCGTCCCTAGATATTTAGTAACGATAGTGCAGGTCAGGGGTTGGGTTGGCTTGTCACAAAAGGCCATCACGTTAAGCCTCCTGCTTCGCCTCCTGTATACGTGCATCCAGCGTCTAGGAGTGGGCATTATGGCAATGTTGAAGGTGTGGCCAGGAGACCGATAGCCTATAAAAGTCATGATTAGCAGAAACAAGATCTGAGTACAACTGTTCAGGTGAAGATATGTCAAATGCAGGGAATACATGGGCCATAAATAATATGTGAGTCGGGCAATATTTAGGGGGCACAACAATACGCAAACGAGTGGCTGAAGCACTTGACCCAGCAGGTAGAGAATAATGAAACCGAAGAGCGACATGATCAGAGAATAAATCTGGCATGGAGGAGCACTGAACCTGAGATGCTATGAGGCCACACGAGACGACGTAATCCAGAGTACCTTCCCGGCAATGAGGGGCACCGCCAGTGTCTCAGCATGTCAGATGTTGCTTGCAGATGTATAAAAGGAGACGAACACCATTACGATTATTAGAGCCAGATCCATCACCCAAGTCAGAATGTCGAGCATTAAAATTTCCCATATACACCATACCACGCACTGTTTGAGAAGGAAGAGCCTCAAGAGTAAGTCTAGCTTGGGCAGAATAGACATTACATAATTGGAGTACTCCATCCCCAGGTAGAACCTCGAATAGCTGAAAGGTCATGTCAGGATCAGATGAGATACAGAGGAGGCGAAGTGGCAAGGAACTATATATGTAAGTCAGGAGACTATTCCTTACTAGATGAACATTTGGCACAGAACCTGAGAGGGGAGGAGCTTGCCCAGCAATGGTTGGCCATCCTGGAAATGCTTTCTGGAGAAAAATAACACTGGCATGATGACCAAAAACGTAGACCTTTAGTTGAGTGAGCTGAGCATGACTGGTAATACCACATATATTCCAGGAGATGACATCCAGCTGACAATCACTAGCAAACTCTGTGTTTGGAGGTAGAAGTCCGGGGAGTGGGGGCAGATGAGCGACCTGGAGAAGAAGATGGACCAGTAGAAGGAACTGACTCGTAAAGCTTTTCAAGGAGGGATGCAACAGTATCCATCCTTTCAGTAATGGTTGTGACAGTGTAGATGATGGCCTGCTGAGCCTCAACCAAGGTGGAGAGTTTGGAGTCATTCACAGCCTAAATGGCAACCAGCCCATTAATCCTGGCTTCAAGGGTGGAGAAGCAGTTCTCGAGAGCCGTACACCGTACCATGAGGGTAGTGACAGACTTGCAGAGGGCCAGGTCCGAAGGCGAGGCAGGGCTGGTAGGAGGAGCAGACTGGGGAGGTGATGGTGGTGGAGGCGGCACAAGAGTAGAGGCACGAGTCTGGGCTTGACGTCGAGTACATCCATGCCAGACGTTAACCCCTGGCTGAAGGCATCGTGGACACTTCCATCGAGACGTATCATCAGGAGGTGAAGGCTAAGAGGTTGAGGCAACAGGACGTGATGGTTCACCCCTGACAGGACATGTCTTGGAATCATGGTCAGCGGCACACCATGCACACTTCGGCCTGGCAGAATAGTACTAGGAGATATGCCCAACTCCCCAGCACCTGTAGCACCAAGGCTGGTCATTATGAAGTTTCCGCACCTCACACAGTGGAAGACAGGGGAGGAAATCAAAGGAAATCTCAATTGGAGGTGGGCCATTCGGTTGAGTTTTGAAGAATGAGGGGCAGAGACAAAAATTCACCATAATTGACTCTATCCATGATGTTTTGACGCTTCATAGAGATGTAGAAAAACTAGTAGGTGATGGCAGCCACCTTGACTTCAGCCAGTTCATGCTACAACTGGAATGCGCTGTTGACATCAGACAACCAATGCAGCTTTGTGTCTGTAGATGGATTTCCAGGGAAAGAGAGCTTGACATAGGTATTTCTCGGGGCAAAATCAGAAAGTTTGGACGAGGGCAAGGATTGGGTATACAAGGAAGAAGCACCAGGGTGAAGCAGAGAAGGTACGTTGTGTACAGCTGGAGCACCCTTCGCTGTCTTGGCAGCCGGCAAACAGGCCACACCATCGGAATCCTGCGAGAAATCGGACGAGGAGAGGTGGGGAGGGTTGCGTGAGGGCAGAGGCCTCCAAGCAGGAATCCACGCTCTCCATCAGGCCAGGCAAGGCCTACATGGGAAGCAAACAACTGCACACGAACAACTATACACTCAATCACACACACACCTACACACAGAGAATCACAACAAAACAATACACACAACCACAACAGACAAAACACCAGCAACACCACAGAAATAGCAACACACAAACAAGAATGTACAAACAACAACACACAAACAAGAACGCAAAAACAACACAAACAACAATGCAGGCAGAGCGCCAAGAGAATGTCCACACTCCACAAATGTTGGAGCGAGACTCATACAAAGCCTTCATACATACATATATACACACACAAATATAAAGTACATACACGTCTTTCTCTATACATACATATATACTTACACACATACATAAATATATATACACATACATAAATATATATTCACATACATAAATATATATACACATACATACATACATATACACACATACATGCATATATACACATATACATACACACATACACATATACACATATACATACATACATAGGAGAGAGACCCACCACAACCGGCATATCCGGTGGGAGTGGTGGGTGGGGAGGAGCCTTGTCCTTTGCTATCCTTTCCTTCAACACGTAGTCTAGATTAGCATAGTTAAACAGGTAACCTAGTAAAAGGTCACTATGGACCTCCTGTTGCCTGTACTTCCTTTGTATTCCTTTGTATTCACCAGGGTGCTGTTCTCTGTCATACATTTAATACCAAGATAGCACTCGTATATAAAGGGACCCTGTAATCGTGTTTGAGATCTGGTGGCTCTTGATTCCTCCTGCCTATGCCACGAAACAAGATCCTTTAATTAGATAGTGTTTGGTGGCAACATTTGAAGGACTCATCTATCTCCAATTTTCTGACTACATAACAGGGTCCCTTAATTTATACCAATGGGAATATGAAATATAATAAACCAAACCACTTTCTCAAACCCGAACAAATAGCAGAAAAGTTCATAATTGCCTTTTCCACACTATAACAGTGGAATCAGTGCAGTGAACAAACTTGTACAGTCAGAGGCAAAAGTCAATTCGTCACATCTGCCAAGTCATGAAATACAGTATGGAGATATAAGTTTCACAGGCTCGTAAAATGACTTACCTTATATTATTTCAAACTAGCTGTACCCGGCCCGCTTCGCTGGTCCAACCAAACTTGAAGTGGTTAGGTACGGTGCCAGAAGGTGGAGTAACAACAATCAGTAAACAGAAAAAGCAAAGAGAGCCTATGACACAAATGTTTCGAAAGAGATTAGAGAGTCTTGGAAAGTGGCATGTATAGAATACAAAGGAGCAGTAGCACAGGGTAAGGCGACAGCAACGAATGATTTCTATGAGTAGCTAGAGGCGACAGAGGGACAGAAGAATATGTATAGGATAGCGAAGAACAGAAACAAAGCCACCAAAGATCTAACACACATCAAGTAGATCAAGGATGAGGAGGGAGAGTGTTGACAGATAAGGATGGTGTAAATACATGGTGTATTTTGAGAAATTATTGAATGATTGATTGATTGATTGATTGATTGATTGATATTAGGCTCCGCAACAGCGAGGTCATATAGCGCAAGAAAAAGGTGATGGAGAGTGGAGACAGCAAGCAGGAAGGGGATAGAAAGGAAAGAGGGACAGTTGAAGAACTAAAAACTTGTGACTGAGGCCGAAGGGGCGCCAAAACCCTTAAAGTTTTGCCCACATCACCAGGGAATTATTGAATGAGGAAAACTATAGAAGATGGAAATCAGCATGTAAGAGAAGTACAAGATATTAATGGAGAGGAACTACAAATAGCGTTACTAAAAATGAAAGAAGGAAAGACAGTTGGTCCTGATGGTATTACCAGTCAAAGAGTGGAAATGTTTAGGGAGAAAAGGAGTGAATATATTATGAGATTGGCTGGCTACAATGTACTGGTACTGATTTATAAAGAGAAAGGAGACATCCAGGACTGTAGTAATTACAGAGGCATAAAACCTATGTTTTAGATGATGGAAATCTATGCATGAGTTCTGTATTAGATAGAAGAGAGAATATGGAGAGAAACTTGTGTAAGAGAAGAACAGTTCGGGTTTATACCGGAAAAGGGACAGTGGATGCAATAGTTTCTTTGAGACAGCCAACAGAGAAGTTCAGAAGAAAGCAGAAAGAGCTACACTTGGTGTTCATTGATCTGGAGAAAGTGTATGATTGGGTTTCAAAGCAGGAAGTTTGGAGATGTATGAAGGTGAAAGAAGTTCCTAAGATGTATGTAATTGTTCTGCAAGATACAGTATGTATGCAGGAACAACGGCTCGAGTAAGAAGTGTTGTTAGAATGATGGAAGAGTGTCGGTTCTCAGCCCTTACATTTTCGATCTTGTGATGGATGTGATGACTGCAGATGTTAGAGAGGAGGTTACATGTAGCGCTTTATTCTTAGATGACATTGTATTGGTTGACGTGAGCACAAACTGGAAAGGAGTCAAGCCCTGGAGGATAGAGGCATGAAGCTTAAGCAGAACTTATGATGGATTATTGATGGGTGAGAGGTGATGGGAGGCAGGGCAGGGATAAGACAGAATGGATGCAAAAATATCAAGAAGGTGCAGAATTTCAAATACCTGGGATCAGAAGTTTCAAAGATATTGAGGCTGAAAGTAGCCAGAGAATACAGTGAGCTTGAATTAACTGGAGAAAGTCAACCGGAGTTCTATGTGACAAGAGAATTAGTGCAAAGATTAAATGGAAGCTTTATAATATAATGAAAGCTCAAGAACAGAAACTGGAAATTGCGGAAATGTGAATGCTGAGGTGGATGTGTTGAGTCACAAGAAGAGATAGTATCCGGAATGAACATACTAGCGAAATGACCAAGATGATGGAAGTATCGAAGATGGTACAGCAAAGAATACTACAGTGGTATGGACATTGTATGTGTACGGAAGAGAACCAAGTGTGAAGAAGAATCATGAATATAGAAGTGGAGGAAAGAGGAGGTAGAGGAAGACCGAAGCTTAGATGGAAGAACAGAATTGCGAGGGACCAGCAAGACAAGATAATGATAGAACAGGATGCCCACAACAGGAAACGATGGCCCCTTAAAAATATCGGAAAATCTGAAGAAGAAGATCCTTGAGGAAACGAAAGGCAGCGTACTCACCAGGGTGTCCCTCGGCAAGACTCTGGTCAACATCAACAGGAAACCAGGTGAAGATGTAGCTTGGGTACTTTTAGTCTGCTTGGGTACTATGTAGCTGGGGTTCTTAAGAGTCTGCATGGGTACTATGTAGCTGGGGTTCTTAAGAGTCTGCATGGGTACTATGTAGCTGGGGTTCTTAAGAGTCTGCGTGGGTACTATGTAGCTGGGGTTCTTAAGAGTCTGCATGGGTACTATGTAGCTGGGGTTCTTAAGAGTCTGCATGGGTACTATGTAGCTGGGGTTCTTAAGAGTCTGCATGGGTACTATGTAGCTGGGGTTCTTAAGAGTCTGCGTGGGTACTATGTAGCTGGGGTTCTTAAGAGTCTGCATGGGTACTATGTAGCTGGGGTTCTTAAGAGTCTGCGTGGGTACTATGTAGCTGGGGTTCTTAAGAGTCTGCATGGGTACTATGTAGCTGGGGTTCTTAAGAGTCTGTGTGGGTACTATGTAACTGGGGTTCTTAAGAGTCTGCATGGGTACTATGTAGCTGGGGTTCTTAAGAGTCTGCATGGGTACTATGTAGCTGGGGTTCTTAAGAGTCTGCATGGGGACTATGGAGCTGGGGTACATTAAATCTTCTTGGCGACTATGCAACCCCACGAGGACTCTCAGGCGAACCCTGAGGAATGTGAGGGAGAGACAAAAATATTCACCATACTTGACTCTCTTGATAATGACCTGACACTTTCTGGAGATGATGATGAACCGGGATGTGACTGCAGACATCTTTTCTTCAGCCAGTTCATGATGCAGTTGGAGGGCCTTGTTAACGACAAACAACCACTGCAGCTTCATGTCCATAGAAAAGGAGAGCTTGACTCATGTGTCACCCAGGGCAAACGCAGGAGAATGAGACGAGGACCAGGAGTGGGTAGGGGTCGAAGCACCAGAGCAAGGCAAAGAAGACTGAGAGTCAAGTACGTCATGCACAGCCGAAGTATTCTTGACGGTCTTGGCAGTGAGAGGCAAACAATTCACATTAGCAGATTCCCAGCAGTCAGAAGAGGCCTCCACACATTACTTGGTAGAGGTGGATGAGATGGATATCTGTAACACATGTTGAGGAATGATTGAAAAGAGGGGGATATTGGGTAAGGGCTGCCAAGGCGGCCATTTATCCTATTGTAAAAACTCGTTGTCTTCTGATATGTCTGAGTTTGCCTCCAGACAGGAAGCTACATCCGATAAACTGCTCTCCATCAGGCCAGACAAGGCTTTGATGGAAAAGCAAACAAAATCTTCAGAGTGCACAAGAGTGAGGTAAGGATGGAGAAGGTAGATAGACGGGGAGCTTCGTGTAGTCAAGCGAAGGGAGGGTCTGACAGATGGTGGAGAAGTGATGGTTCATTTTGTTACTGGATTCAGAGTGAGAGAGATGGGAGACACAGAGGATGGTGGAGAAATTATTTGATAGTCCACACAGATGTTTTATTTTGAAAAACCATTGAAAATTATTTGTTTGTTTTAAACTGTAAATTTTACTTGGGTAGTGGTTTTTCTTTGCCTTGGCAATTTCTCAGATTACTTTATTTCTGAGCCGTTTGAACCTGTTTATGTTTGTGTAGAGTCGACGTGATAACAAAATTATTCCACTTGGTGTATAAGTCTGTCTTGACCTCAATCCAGGGGTACCAGGTGATTCACTGACCTTTAGGCTGAGTCAGGTGTGGTCATAATGACAGGGGCTTGGTGGAGTATAGTGGTGGGTGCAGGTAAATACAGAACAGAACAATGTGTGCTGCGTCCCAGGGGAGGGAAGGGTTGGGGGGGCAGGGTAAAGCTGGTTACCAAAATGTCAGTCAACACTAGGTCTAAGGTAATGTTGCCCGTTATGAAATTTACTTGTCACGACCGCCCTAGCCGACCTCGATTAACAACAACTTTCACACAAAACTTTCACACGGGCTTTCGTATATTTACTTACGAGTTCGAAGTTAACTCCTTCACTAAACAAATTAATCTTAATTATTTTAGTATGTCGCTCATTGTAGCATGATTTATAATTATATATAGTGATAGTAATATTGACGTGTATAAATAAGGTGTCGTCATCTAGTGGGGCAGAAGAGAAGCTACGGTACCAACATCACCTAGAAGCTTCACTGTCCCATCTAGTGCAACACCCAATAATCTCGGGGCCTCGCAAGATTCACGGGCTACTGACACCCTACAGTCCAGAGGTAAAAAATAAGTATGAAAAAAACAATATATCATATGTTGTAAATTTACGTTACGAATGGATATGAAACTTCCTTTATTCTTTGTATTGTTCCTGTGTCGTAACGTTATCTCTAAATCGATCCTTATCCTACCTAACTGGCCAGCTGGTATATAATCGGATACTTATCATGAGAAGTGAACGATATATTGCTTAGTTAAATTAAGTTGTATTGGAGTTGCAGCTTGATGTCCAGACGACTTTTTGTATTGCACGTATATGAGAATTCCCTCTAACACTTCTCCCCACCTGTATAATCCACTCTGTATGGTGTGTTCTCTTCACTGCCTCCGTAAGTACTAACTTTCCGGCTTCCAGACTAAACCTGGTAATTTATGATCTAGTGCTTCACAACCCAGAAATATTTTATCGAGATATTCGATTGATTTCTTGGATTTGTGATGTTATGCGATTGTTTCTTTATCTAGTTCGAGTATCTTTTTAGATGGCTCGAAATTTTGGTATTATAATTATATAATTAAGTTCGAGAATCTTTTTTGATGGCTGGAATTACTGGCAATATAAATGTTAAAGAACAACGATAATTCCTGATATTATGTCGTTAACGCTGCTCTGTGGGAAATAATTACTACATTGCCACTGGTTGGAATGTCTACAACTTACTTTAATGAAAGCTGTAACTGGAGGTTGCTAATCTTTAATTCATTAAAGTCTGTACTCTGAGATTAATATATCTTATAGTCATCTAGAACATGTCATAAAAATACAAACTCCAATTTTCTTTCATCTACATTTTTTCCATCGAATGCTAACAGTGTAATTATGACGCTCACGAACTGAAACCTAAAAATCTTTCTCTAGGTAAGTGTCATAGTGATCTCTCTCTCTCTCTCTCTCTCTCTCTCTCTCTCTCTCTCTCTCTCTCTCTCTCTCTCTCTCTCTCTCTCTCTCTCTCTCTCTCGTTTCTTAATTAACAACATAGTGGTTGTGTGTATACTAACCTTTGTTATCCACAGTTTACACAGTAGTCCTGTGTGTGTTGTAGAGGACAGGAGGGTGACACAATAGTAATGAAGGAACACCAACATGGACAACAAAAAACACACCAAGAAAACCAATATACTATATGTGTAATGTACAAGTCAATACATTGACTTGGTAACATATTAGGCAGAGAAAAGAGGTTGTATGAGAGACAAATAATGATGAACGATAAGTGACTGTTGTGACTCTAGTTTTAACATCTTCAATGTGTTACCCTTCCCACTAACCAAGATGACAAATATAAAATTAATGCCTTTACATTCTCCTATTCGTTCCTCTCCCTCCCCTTCCTTTACCCTACCTACCCTTCCCTTCCCTCCCCTTCCCCTTCACTCCTCCCTTTCTTTACAGCTTCATATCCTCTCCCTTCCTCTCCTGTACTATCCCCAATCCTCACTTCCTTCCCATTAACCTTTTTCTCCTTTCCCTTCCTACAATTTCCTCCCTTTCCTTCATTCCTACTCTTCCTTCTTCTAACCCTTACGTCATCGTTCCCTCCCAACCCTCCATCCTTCCTCTCTCCTTCCCCTCACACACCCTACCCTCCATCCTTCCTCTCTCCTTCCCCTCACACACCCTACCCTCCACCCCATAGTATATAACCTACGACTGCCTGCAGGACTAATCACAGGATGTACCCAATATATCTAATATATACTGTATATTTTTAATATTAGACAAAATATAATGCAATAAAATAATACATGTCACATATACAAATAAAATATATTCCTGTAGTGTTACAAGAAAAGATAAACATACATGAAAGATATTGGGTTTATATACTGTATGTGTGTTAATGTGTGTGTGGCCTTGTGATAGTGTGTGTGTGTTAATGTGTGTGTGGCCTTGTAATAATGTATGTGTGTTAATGTGTGTGTGGCCTTGTCATAATGTAAGTGTCAATGTGTGTGTGGCCTTGTGATAGTGTAATGGCGGCATCCGTAGGGACAGTGGAGGAAGAGATAAAACAAATTAAATAATGAACTCCAGTGTACTGCGAGTAATTTAATCCTTTGGAAATTATTGTGTTGTTACTTCTTGCAAATCAATGTAGTATACTTTATTTTAAGCCTGACAATTGATCCATATTTGTTTAACAATTACCAAACAACTTTTCTGTATCTAGGGAGGATCACAAGCATTTCAGATTGGTACACACACACACACACACACACACACACACACACACTAACCACAAAATTAGTTTTACCTTTATACAGTATTCCAAGTTAGTCATGAAGGAATTTAATGGTCAAAAATTTTACAACGATAGGGATAGTACGAACCCAACACTCAAACACACACACACACACACACGTTTCCTGTCACTTACATATATATACAATTTTTTTTTCTCTCTCTCATGAACTAAGAACAGAGTGTTACTGTCAACTACTTTGTATAAAACTCTCTTGTGTAAAGCATCTATGAATGAGCAGTACAACGAAGTTGGAGGTGTGTCTGGGAGAGAAATAACTTGTAAACGACATGTCTGGCAAAGAAAAGATCAGAGTATAACTGGTCCAGCAAAGAAAGGTAAATTGTAAGTAACATATGAGTCATAAATAAGATGTCCATCAGGCTATATTTAGAGTTGGAGCGGGTAACATTCGGCACACAGAGGCATATTGTGTGGCCCGTGAACATACTCCGAATTAATAATGGAATCCGGCCTGCAAGGGGTGGCCAACCTTGGCCCGCAGGCCAGATCCAGCCCAAGAAGGCCTATCGTCCGGCCCGAGACAATTACTGTTTGTCAACCTTACATACTCTCCAAGTCAAGGCTACTTGGTACTCTGGTCACCAAGTCTCACCTTCACTATCAGCTCTCGGACTGTCACCTCAATAATATTTTTCTGTTGTGTTTCTCATCCATTGAACTGAACATTGAAACAATTGTTTATGGCAAGTAGAACTAACCATCACACTAATTTGTATGTTTACCAAGAACACTCTTCAATGAACAATGTCACCAAACCATCTCACTAATTTATATGTTTTTTTTTTTTTCAATAAATGTTTTGTACAAAACCCCTTTGTGGTTCTCGTTTGTCACTGCTGCCTTCGACATGCTCCAGAAAGACTCATCTGACCTTTGTTCTACTGTACAAAGGTTGCCCACTCTTGATTTCCAGGCACAGCAATATGTAAACGAGTGGCAGGAGCAGTAGACCCAGCAGGTAGAATATAATGAAGCCAAAGTGTGACATGAATAGAGAATAAAACTGACACCATGGAGCACTGGTTCTGAGATGTTATCAGCCCCGATGTGAGGATGAGATCCAGAGTACCTTCCTGAAGCTGAAAGGTCATGTCAGGATCGGTGGAGGTACAGAAGAAGGTGATGTGCTAGAAGCTAACTATGCAAGTTAAGAGTTTGTCCAGAGGTGAGAGACCATCCTGGAAATACTTCCTGGAGAAAGAAAATACTCGGCTGATGAGGAAAAACATACACCATGAGTTGACTGAGTTTAACATAACTGGTGATACCACAGATGCTCCAGGAGATGACATTACGAGCAAACCCTATGGTTGGAGGAAGAAGTCTCCGGAGAGTAGAGGCAGATGAACGACCTGGAGTAGGAGACAAACCAAGAGAAGAGACTGACACACAAATCTTCTCAAGTGTAACAAATTTCATGAACTGGGCAGATAGGTGGTTATCTTGTTTGTGGAGCTGATTGACACTTAGTCCACGAGTCCTGAACTGTGACTGGCAGAACGCACCAGCCAGCCAAGGTGTCCGGACTGGGATGCACAGGAATCTCTGTCTGTATGGAAAAGGAACTGTCTACCTATCATCGCCCACCTATCAGTGTGGGGAAGGAGATGCCTGTCTGTCGCCCACCTGCTGGTTATGGGGAAGGAGCTGTCTGCCTATCACCCACCTATCAGTGTGAGGAAGGAGATGCCTGCCTGTCGCCCACCTGCTGGTTGTGGGGAAGGAGCTGTCTGCCTATCGCCCACCTATCAGTGTGGGGAAGGAACTGTCTGCCTATCACCCACCTATCAGTGTGTGGAATGAGCTGCCTGCCTATCACCCACCTATCATTGTGGGGAAGGAGCTGTCTGCCTATCGCCCACCTATCAGTGTGGGGAAGGAACTGTCTGCCTATCGCCCACCTATCAGTGTGGGGAAGGAACTGTCTGCCTATCACCTACCTGCTGGTTGTGGGGAAGGAGCTGCCTGCCTATCACCCAGCTACGTTATCAGTGTGGTGGAATGAGCTGTCCATCTATCGCCTATCTACGGTACCTGTGTGTGGAAGGAGCGACCTGCCTTTTGCCTACTTACCTATTGTGGGAAGGAGGGCTACCAGACTGTCCCACTGTGTGGTGTGGTGGTCCTATACTTGTCATGAGTGGGGTTAGAGTGTTTGTTGGGGTTTATTATTCAATTGTTATTTATTACTTGTGTTCAGTGGGGATGAGTGGTGGTGTTGGATTTTATCGGAAATTGTGGTGTTAGTTAATGGTGGTTTGTGCCTATTAAGATAATTATTATATAAAACTGTGTTTGGTGTGCTTCATCAATCCCGATCCTAATGAATCTGTGACAATGGGGGCCTGACTGGGATCGGGTGTATTGGATGAATAAAGCAGACCTTGCAGTGTGTTAAGTGCCATAAAAATGAATAGAATGGAAGCATTGGTTGAAATTGGATATTGGCCAAGAGGTAAGAAAACTCTTGTCTGAAATTCAAGCAGAGGAGAGAATGGAAAGAGAAGCCGAAAAAGCAGCAGAACGAGATGTGAAGGAAGTCGTAGATCGAGAAGCACAGAGAAAACATGAGCTCGAGTTAAAGAAGCTAGAAGTATCAGCACAACCGGAGAAAGGAACGCAAGAGGTGGTTCGAGCCAAGGCTCCCAAACCTCCGGTGTTTGTGGAAGGTAAGGATGAATTAAAAAGTTACCTGTTGAGATATGAGCGATTCGCTAGTCAAAAAGAGTGGCCAAAAGAGACTTGGGCAACTGCACTAAGTACTCTGTTGACGGGTACAGCTCTCAGCGTGTACTCAAGGCTTTCAGATACGTCAGCCTTGGACTACGATCAGGTTAAAAATGCAGTGTTGAAGAGAGTTAACTTGACTGAGGACGGTTATAGGGTCAAATTTAGAGATTCTAAGCCAGAAGTGGGTGAGAATCCTGACCAATATATTGTAAGACTTAAGAACATCTGCATATATTTTTTTTTTTTTTTTGAACCATGGTGTCAATTAAAAGTGAGACAACAAAACATAAGGGTAAGCGGGACACATGAACATCCAATGACTACACTCACACATACACACTCACACATACACACACACACACACATCACAAAAGCATACCAGAAAGAAACACAAAAATTCAGACGAATATTTACATATGACCACGTTAATCCTTCAAAACTAGGGTGGCATACCAGAAGTTCCTCCAGAACCTGGTGGTTCAGCAGGTGTCGACAAACCACATCAAGTGGCAGGCCCTGGGGCAGCAAGTGTCGGACAGTGGGGCAGGCCAGACAATAGTGCTCTATAGTGTTAGCACGAAGCGCTCAACACAAGCGACACTCAGTGAAGGAAGGCTCACCCTGCATCCCAGCAACCTGCCACGGTGGCCTGTAGCAAAGCCTCAAACGAGCAGAGACTACATTGTGCCTTCGAATCATGAGTTCCCGATGACGGTAGGAATATTTGTGCTGGCAGACAGACTGCGCCGCCGTACAGGGAGAAGAGCAGCGGAGCGGACTCTATAGAGGAAACATGTTAGGGAGAGAGGACGTCCAACACCACGAGGAGGCAGATGGCAGGCCTCCTTCGCGAGTCTGGCACCCATAAAAATTTGACAGTCAAGTTACGATGACGCAATAAGGCCAAAAACGACAAAATCTGCTGAACAACAGTAGTGTGTGTGGGCTGAACAATAGAGAGGGAATGAAGGGTAGATTTGGAGATACAAAAAATGGCAGAATTCACTCCACGTTGACAAACAAGACTAACAGCATCCAGAATGGCATACAGTTCACACAATGTTGAGCTAGAGTGGTTACAGAGAAGGCAGTCCCGACTTGGAAGTAGGTGTGAAGCTCACATCAGGTATTGGTAGCATCCATGGAGGGGGCCCTGGGGGGATGTCTACAACCATTATATCTATATTAAGACTACGAAGCAGAGGAAACAGACCTTATAAGAATACATCCAGCAGGCAGTATGGGAGGGACAGGGGAGTTTGGTTTAAGTAAGAGAAGTCCTGACTATATGCCAGTAGTGGGGTGAAAGATATGGGAAATGGAGGCACTTGGCAGTGAAGCAAGTAGCATTTGAGTAAATTGTTTCGACTAATGGGGGAAGATGCAACTCACGCTGCATATTTACTATCCTGGTCGACATGGGACCGCCGAGAATTATTCTCATATCTATATTCTGAAATTTCTCTAAAGTTTCCAGAGTAACCCTAGGAAGTTAAATCAAAGCAGGGGAGAGGTAATCAACAACTGAACGGATAAAAGGAATATAGATGGTCGGCGCTGAAGACGACCGAACAAGTCCTGGACAAAGGGATGGTCTTGAGGCTTGGCAGGGTCAACTGGCCAAATATTGATTGGTACACCCAGGTAGCGGTTCTGGGAACACATGAGAATGACAGTCCTTCCAATGGTGAATACTGGCCGAGCTTGAGGAAGGTGACAGGTGAATATTCTGCTCTTATCTGGAGAGACAATAATGCCACAGAGAGAGGAGGCCACAGAAAAGGAGTCAAGAAACCGCTGGAGATCCCTTGGTGAGGTGGAATGAACACTGATATCATCAGCATAGCATGTAATTGTAGTTCCAGGAATATTAGGGAGAGAAGCGAGCAACCGATGCATCAGAATATAAAATAAAAATGGGCAAAGAACACCTCCTTGAGGTGTACCAAGATAAAAACAGTGCAAAGGACTGAGTCCACACACGGGAGGTCCTGTTACTGAGGTAACCCGGAATCTACCATAGTAGATTACCCTCCATCCAAATTCAACCAGTTGATCCAACATGACGACTCTATTAGCAACATCGAAGGCACTTCGAAGATCAATGAATGCCACCTCACTGTGCCTGGAGTGGCAAGAGTACAGGTCGACTAGGCAGTGGTGTGTGCTCTGCTGGGAAAGGACCAACCAGCCATGGAGAAAGGCGATCCTGCAGTCGGTACACAAGATGATTAAGTAAGATTCTCTCCATAACGTTACAAAAACAGGAAGTAAGGGAAATAGGCCTAAACTTCGCAGTGCTGGGATTAGCGATGGGTATTATTGTACTGCTGGTCCAGGCTAGTGGTACACAACCATCACGAAGACAGAGATTGTACAGTCGAAGTAGAAGGTTCCCGGGAACTTGTTGAAGTAGGCTAAGCACAGCATAAGTTGTACCATCATCACCAGGAGAAGAAGCTCTACCCCGAGAGAGAGCACGGCGCAACTCCTCCTTGGTTATCTGCTATACATCATCATTGTCATCATCTTGCAAAAGAGCAGACATTAGACGTAATTGATGGATAGCAGCACGGGAAGCAAGTGGATTTTATATGTGGATGGGTAGACTTGCTGGGGTAGATTGTTCTGACCAGACATCGACAAGGTGTTGGGCATAGACGGTGGGAGTGTGATGATGGGCAGTGGCTGGTATCTTTTTAACAACCTGATGGATGAGGCGCTACATAGAAGCCACACTTGTTTGCTGGTTGATGCTCTCTATGAACCGCTACCAAGACTCAGTGTGAGCACACTCCTGTAGGGTGACTAAAGCGTCCCTAGATATTTAGTAACGATAGTGCAGGTCAGGGGTTGGGTTGGCTTGTCACAAAAGGCCATCACGTTAAGCCTCCTGCTTCGCCTCCTGTATACGTGCATCCAGCGTCTAGGAGTGGGCATTATGGCAATGTTGAAGGTGTGGCCAGGAGACCGATAGCCTATAAAAGTCATGATTAGCAGAAACAAGATCTGAGTACAACTGTTCAGGTGAAGATATGTCAAATGCAGGGAATACATGGGCCATAAATAATATGTGAGTCGGGCAATATTTAGGGGGCACAACAATACGCAAACGAGTGGCT
The DNA here is from genome assembly GCA_033782935.1 of Petrolisthes cinctipes. Classification (NCBI taxonomy): domain Eukaryota; kingdom Metazoa; phylum Arthropoda; class Malacostraca; order Decapoda; family Porcellanidae; genus Petrolisthes; species Petrolisthes cinctipes. The sequence goes on along the minus strand of JAWQEG010001882.1, from coordinate 22,152 downwards.
GAAGCACTTGACCCAGCAGGTAGAGAATAATGAAACCGAAGAGCGACATGATCAGAGAATAAATCTGGCATGGAGGAGCACTGAACCTGAGATGCTATGAGGCCACACGAGACGACGTAATCCAGAGTACCTTCCCGGCAATGAGGGGCACCGCCAGTGTCTCAGCATGTCAGATGTTGCTTGCAGATGTATAAAAGGAGACGAACACCATTACGATTATTAGAGCCAGATCCATCACCCAAGTCAGAATGTCGAGCATTAAAATTTCCCATATACACCATACCACGCACTGTTTGAGAAGGAAGAGCCTCAAGAGTAAGTCTAGCTTGGGCAGAATAGACATTACATAATTGGAGTACTCCATCCCCAGGTAGAACCTCGAATAGCTGAAAGGTCATGTCAGGATCAGATGAGATACAGAGGAGGCGAAGTGGCAAGGAACTATATATGTAAGTCAGGAGACTATTCCTTACTAGATGAACATTTGGCACAGAACCTGAGAGGGGAGGAGCTTGCCCAGCAATGGTTGGCCATCCTGGAAATGCTTCCTGGAGAAAAATAACACTGGCATGATGACCAAAAACGTAGACCTTTAGTTGAGTGAGCTGAGCATGACTGGTAATACCACATATATTCCAGGAGATGACATCCAGCTGACAATCACTAGCAAACTCTGTGTTTGGAGGTAGAAGTCCGGGGAGTGGGGGCAGATGAGCGACCTGGAGAAGAAGATGGACCAGTAGAAGGAACTGACTCGTAAAGCTTTTCAAGGAGGGATGCAACAGTATCCATCCTTTCAGTAATGGTTGTGACAGTGTAGATGATGGCCTGCTGAGCCTCAACCAAGGTGGAGAGTTTGGAGTCATTCACAGCCTAAATGGCAACCAGCCCATTAATCCTGGCTTCAAGGGTGGAGAAGCAGTTCTCGAGAGCCGTACACCGTACCATGAGGGTAGTGACAGACTTGCAGAGGGCCAGGTCCGAAGGCGAGGCAGGGCTGGTAGGAGGAGCAGACTGGGGAGGTGATGGTGGTGGAGGCGGCACAAGAGTAGAGGCACGAGCCTGGGCTTGACGTCGAGTACATCCATGCCAGACGTTAACCCCTGGCTGAAGGCCTCGTGGACACTTCCATCGAGACGTATCATCAGGAGGTGAAGGCTAAGAGGTTGAGGCAACAGGACGTGATGGTTCACCCCTGACAGGACATGTCTTGGAATCATGGTCAGCGGCACACCATGCACACTTCGGCCTGGCAGAATAGTACTAGGAGATATGCCCAACTCCCCAGCACCTGTAGCACCAAGGCTGGTCATTATGAAGTTTCCGCACCTCACACAGTGGAAGACAGGGGAGGAAATCAAAGGAAATCTCAATTGGAGGTGGGCCATTCGGTTGAGTTTTGAAGAATGAGGGGCAGAGACAAAAATTCACCATAATTGACTCTATCCATGATGTTTTGACGCTTCATAGAGATGTAGAAAAACTAGTAGGTGATGGCAGCCACCTTGACTTCAGCCAGTTCATGCTACAACTGGAATGCGCTGTTGACATCAGACAACCAATGCAGCTTTGTGTCTGTAGATGGATTTCCAGGGAAAGAGAGCTTGACATAGGTATTTCTCGGGGCAAAATCAGAAAGTTTGGACGAGGGCAAGGATTGGGTATACAAGGAAGAAGCACCAGGGTGAAGCAGAGAAGGTACGTTGTGTACAGCTGGAGCACCCTTCGCTGTCTTGGCAGCCGGCAAACAGGCCACACCATCGGAATCCTGCGAGAAATCGGACGAGGAGAGGTGGGGAGGGTTGCGTGAGGGCAGAGGCCTCCAAGCAGGAATCCACGCTCTCCATCAGGCCAGGCAAGGCCTACATGGGAAGCAAACAACTGCACACGAACAACTATACACTCAATCACACACACACCTACACACAGAGAATCACAACAAAACAATACACACAACCACAACAGACAAAACACCAGCAACACCACAGAAATAGCAACACACAAACAAGAATGTACAAACAACAACACACAAACAAGAACGCAAAAACAACACAAACAACAATGCAGGCAGAGCGCCAAGAGAATGTCCACACTCCACAAATGTTGGAGCGAGACTCATACAAAGCCTTCATACATACATATATACACACACAAATATAAAGTACATACACGTCTTTCTCTATACATACATATATACTTACACACATACATAAATATATATACACATACATAAATATATATTCACATACATAAATATATATACACATACATACATACATATACACACATACATGCATATATACACATATACATACACACATACACATATACACATATACATACATACATAGGAGAGAGACCCACCACAACCGGCATATCCGGTGGGAGTGGTGGGTGGGGAGGAGCCTTGTCCTTTGCTATCCTTTCCTTCAACACGTAGTCTAGATTAGCATAGTTAAACAGGTAACCTAGTAAAAGGTCACTATGGACCTCCTGTTGCCTGTACTTCCTTTGTATTCCTTTGTATTCACCAGGGTGCTGTTCTCTGTCATACATTTAATACCAAGATAGCACTCGTATATAAAGGGACCCTGTAATCGTGTTTGAGATCTGGTGGCTCTTGATTCCTCCTGCCTATGCCACGAAACAAGATCCTTTAATTAGATAGTGTTTGGTGGCAACATTTGAAGGACTCATCTATCTCCAATTTTCTGACTACATAACAGGGTCCCTTAATTTATACCAATGGGAATATGAAATATAATAAACCAAACCACTTTCTCAAACCCGAACAAATAGCAGAAAAGTTCATAATTGCCTTTTCCACACTATAACAGTGGAATCAGTGCAGTGAACAAACTTGTACAGTCAGAGGCAAAAGTCAATTCGTCACATCTGCCAAGTCATGAAATACAGTATGGAGATATAAGTTTCACAGGCTCGTAAAATGACTTACCTTATATTATTTCAAACTAGCTGTACCCGGCCCGCTTCGCTGGTCCAACCAAACTTGAAGTGGTTAGGTACGGTGCCAGAAGGTGGAGTAACAACAATCATTTTTTTTATTTTTGTTTTTCAGCAAGGTTTACATAGAGTCGCAGCCATATATAATCATCCATATAGGGGTAACTCACACAAGAGTTTGACAGCTTCCCTCTGTTCCTTAGATGATAATCTTTCCAATAAATATGTTAACTACTATCTTTTAATTTAATACAAGCAGCTACACACTACTTAAAACAATAACATCATATGTGAACTTGAAAACATTAGACAATAAATTGTTTGAGATACCCATATGTGGATAATTATTATTGACCGCGACTGTACAATGTTTTTTGCTCAATCGTTTACCCGCCGCGTTTTCTTTATTTTCTTAAGGCCTTTCTATAGGCCTTGATCTCTCTGAAAATCCAGCCTTCGCACATGGGCTGCTCTATGTTGCACTTTTACGTGCTGGAAATGCAGAGAACATCTATATATTGACTCTAAACCGCACTACGACATCAGCTTAAAAAGACAATTTTTAAACTGATGTCATAGTGCGGCGGGTAAAGAATGTACTGAAAAAACCTGTATATAACATAAACAGCATAAACTTTTCTGTGTTGTGGTCAAACTTTCATTGCAAAACTTCAGTGTACACAATTTTTTTTGTCTTCTGGTTTAGAGTCAATATATAGATGTTCTCTGCATTTCCAACACGTAAAAGTACAACATAGAGATGCCCATGTTTGAAGGCTGGATTTTCAGAGAGATCAACGCCTATAGATTTCATGGTTTGACCTTGGCTCTTATTAATAGTAATTCCATATGACAGCTTCAGAGGATATTGTAATCTTCGAAATGTGAAGTTTTTATGTACAGTTGGCTTCACTTCCGCGTACCGTATATAAGTTAACGTTGGCAATGTTGAACCACCTAGAATCTTGAATCCCGAACCACGTGTGATCATGAGGCGAACCAATCATTACAGAGTGAAATGGAAACAGGGGTTGAGTTGAAATGCTAAAGCATCAACAGTGATCGAGTAGTGTTATTTGATGTATTATACAAAATTAATATAGAATTTATGTCACAGTATAATTTACATGCCAGCAATTGTTTATTAAATATATATATATGAGTCATGTAGTAAGTCATTTTTATCCTGCCAGTTACTAATAAAGAGAAGGTGGAATAATCAATACCAAAACATCCATAACCCTTAAAGATTGTGTTCGTGCACCACCCACTTTATGATTATTATTTTGTTGTCACTATGATTTTAACTTTGTCATGGTAGACAATTGTAGCATGGCAAGGAAGAATAACCTGGTGGTAATGAAAGTTCCTTAAAAAGTTTGTGTAATGAATTATTACCAGTATATACCTTGTCAATATTGCCTCGTGAGGAGTTCACAAAAGGCTATACAAGTTGAAAACACATTCCTCCCGCTCTCTTCCTTCGTATAGTTACATAGTAAGTATCTCCGAATAATGGAAGATAAAAGAGTGACGTTCATGTCTACGTATGATATGCATGTGCTCAATACAATTCAATTATAATGAATAAGTTTGAGTAAATGAAGAGGAAGAAAGAAAGAAGGCCATAATGGTCCTGGAGGACATTAACACGAAAAGAAAAGAAATTAAGAAGATAAACAATAACCAGAAGGAAACATAAGGAAAAAAGGACAGTTGAAGAATTTCAAAGGAATAGCTTGAGTCTGCAAGGGGGCCAAACCTTTAAATGTATCCTAAAATTGTTAATATATTACCATGTTATGCAATGAAACCTTCCACCCTCTATTCATTGTTGCAATATATTACCATGTTATGCAATGAAACCTTCCACCATCTATTCATTGTTGCAATATATTACAAGTAAGCCAATTTTGTTACTTGACCTCAGTGAAGATATTTTCTGATTAATGACTTTGTGTTACTGGTTACCAAAGGATATTGTTTTGTAGTGGAGTGTGACTTAACTACCCAATGATCACTCACTCACTTCTCCACACTCTGTCTCACACCTCGACCACATCCTCTTTCCATTACCCTTCTCCTTTACCCATTTCCAGTACTCACTCGACTCCTTCATTTCCCCACCACATTCTCCTTCTCAATACCTACAACATCATTTTGTGTGGCCAAACATGATTAGTTCAATTATGCAAACAGGACCTGAAAATAAGTAATGTTATGTTTTGTATGCAATTACAATGCATACAATATGGTAGGATATTATATTAATGAGATGGAGTCATTAGATAGTAATGTCTAGGCCAGACAATCAGGTGTTGGAGAACCATCACAAGTGTCAGAGAGAACAGTGTTAAATTCATACACACACCTTATGAGACACACTTTCCTTTACCAAACCACTCTTTCCATCTCACTCTGTAGTGAGTGGTTCGTATCAGGATCACACGTGGTTAGGGATTCTAATTTCTGGGTGGCTCATCATTGGTAGTGGTAAGTGGTAAACGCGGAAATGGAGCCTACTGTACCTTAACCTTCCCTGAGTCATGCCCTTTCAGGTATGTATATATATATATATATATATATATATATATATATATATATATATATATATATATATATATATATATATATATATATATATATATATATATATATATATATATATATATATATATATATATATATATATATATATATATATATATATATATATATATATATGGTTTGTTCCATCTATTTTTTTTTTGGTTTGGGAGAAAAGATCACACAGACAAACACACACAGACAGATGCCTCTCTTTTATAGATATATTTTATTATCTGAGGGAGAGAGTGAATAGGTCATGTGTTGTCTGTGTGTGTCTGTATGTGTGTTGAGAGTGATAATGGCCAGGAATAAAAATACATGGACCAGTGAATAGGTCATGTGTTGTCTGTGTGTGTGTGTGTGTTACTTACCTTTCCTTTGTGACCACCAGGCCACAGATGGACCGGTCCAGTGGAACTTCACCCGTTGTTTCAGATGTCCAGCCACACCCTGAGGACTACATATAAAGGTTAGGTTAGTTTAGGTTAGGACTGTATATATAAAGGTTAGGTTAGGTTAGGTTAGGTTAGCACTATACATATAAAGGTTAGGTTAGGTTAGGTTAGCACTGTACATATAAAGGTTAGGTTAGGTTAGCACTATACATATAAAAGTTAGATTAGGTTAGCACTATACATATAAAAGTTAGGTTAGGTTAGGTTAGGTTAGGTGAGCACTATACATATAAAGGTGTATATTTAATATATTAATATTAATGTTATCATGTAATGTCAGATTCACTAACGACTAATACAATAATTAATTATTAATTATATTGTGATCACCGATCAGAACCAGTGATTAATGTTAATTATCCATATACATATTATTCTACTTCCTTGATCAACCCCCCCCCCCCCCCTTCACCCACAAACACATGCACGCATGCACGAACACACACGCATGCATGCACGCACAGGCACACACGTACACACACGCACGTACACGCACAGGCACGCACACACACAAGCACACAGATGTACACACACAGGCACACCCATGCCAACACACACAACTCTCTCTCTCTAATGAAACAACAACATCAACTTCCTGTTCATTAATCTATACAACTTAGTAAAAATGTTCACACCATGATAAGTAAAGGTTGAGTTTTTACTACTGTTACCATTCTGTGTGTGTATATGTGTGTGTGTTAATACATATGTGTGTATACTATTAGGGTATGTGTGTGTATATGTGTTAATACATACGTGTGTATGCTATTAGGGTATGTGTATGTATATGTGTGTGTGTTAATACATACATGTGTATGCTATTAGGGTATGTGTATGTATGTGTGTTAATACATACGTGTGTGTATGCGTGTGTGTTAATACATACATGTGTGTATGTATGAGTATGTGTGTTAATACATATGTGTGTATATTCTATTAGGTATGTGTGTGTGTGTATGTGTTAATACATATATGTGCATAATATTTTGGTATAATAATAATAATAATAATAATAACATTAATAATAAAATGTTTATTTGGTACAGGCAACCAAGGGCTGAAAATATACATTGTAAAATGGTGATGCAAATAGGTTTTACTTTATAGATACATATAAATGAACAGACATAAACAAATACCAAACCAACACACAGACGTACACAATTACAATCACGCATGTTTACTCACACATGGACATAGTACAAATATTTACATGTGCTTTTGGTTTATTAGAGAGACTATTGTGGGGATGGGACTATTTTTGTATCTGTCTGTCCTAGCTCTGATGGGTTTGAGTAGGTTGTAGTGACGGACGTGGCGGGTTTTGGGAATGGTGGGTGGGAGGAGGTCTCTATGGCGTGGGTGGATTAGCAACTGTTTACTGAAGTCCCAGAGGAGCTGCTGGTGTCTGGTGACAAGATATGGTATTCTGAGGGTATCCAGGGCTTGTTGGTAGGTGGTGTATGCCGTACCCAGAATTATATGACATGCCCTCTTTTGTACCCCCTCCAGCTGCTGCCTCTGTGTCTGGTTGATGGATGAAGACCAGGCGGGGGAGGCGTATAAATAATAATAATAATAATAATTAACGGTTTATTTACATGGCAGTCAGAGACTGAAAATTTACAGGGGGGAAGATTACATTAATATTAATTCTAAGATCTTATGCTACAACTTGGAGACATACTAATCTATGTGTTTATTTTTCGCACTAAAGTGGGAATAGCGCTCTGACGATAGCGGTCAGTGCGAGGGGCTCTGAGCGGCACTAGTTTGTTTTGGTGTCGGGTAGCCCTGGCTGGTGGGGGGGCGTCAGGTGGTAGGAGGTGACGGTGGCGTGGGTTACGTAGCAAGCCTTCACCGAACTTGCTAAGGGCTTGCTCATACATGGCTGTCAGCCTGGGCAGACTCAGGGTGGTGAGGGCATTATTGTAGCTGGTGTAGGCAGGGTCCAGTATGACTCTGCATGCCCTCTTCTGAACCTTCTCAAGCTGTTGTTGTTGCGTTTTGTTGAGAGATGAAGACCACGCTGGGGAGGCGTACAGCAGTGAGGGTAATATGAAGGAGGTGTAGACTGCCTTCAAATCCCCTGCTGGAGTCCCCAGAGACCTGAGTCTGCGCAGCATGTACAGTTTGTATGAGGTAACCTTGACCATCCTAACGACATGTTGCTTCCATGATAATAGGTCATCCACAGTGATGCCGAGAAGCTTGAAGGAGTGGATGACTTGGAGTGGATGAGGGCCTATTGTGAGCTGGGGGGGCGGTACAGCTGCAGATGAGTTACAGACGTGCATCACCACGGTCTTGGTGTGGTTGATGGAGACGTTGTTGTGCTCTGTCCACGTCTGCAGCCTGTCAAGGGTGGCTTGCAGTGGATTGTAATCTGGTGTTCTGGTGTTGACTGGGATGCCAACCGTGCAGTCATCCACGTATTTCCATCGATGCTGGGTGTCGGTGAGGGCATCATTAATCAGCATGAGGAAACATAGTGGTCCAGATTTAGTTCCTTGTGGAACCCCACAAGTCAGCTGTTGAAGGGGAGATATGGAGCCCTGATAACGGACCACCTGCTGCCTCCCTGTGAGGAAGTCAGCCAGCCAAGCTACCAGGTTGGGGTGGAGTCCCAGGTTAATGGCCTTGTTGATGACAACAGTGTGGTCTACAAGATCAAATGCTTTCCTAAAGTCTACAAAAGCAAGGGCGAGAGATGTGTTACGTTTGTCCAAGTGGCTGTGGATGAACTCAAGGAAGCTGACTAGGCAGTGGGAGGTGGAGGTGGATTTGATGTTGCCGAACTGACGGGTGTCTAGCTGTTTGCTAATTTGTGAATAAGACCAGTTAAACACGAAATCTTCACAAAGGAGGCTAGGGAGAGGTGTGATGGCGATTGGTCTTAGGTCATTAAAGGTTTGTGGGGTGGGAGTTTTAGGGATGGGAGTGACATAGGAAATTTTCCAGTCAGCAGGGCAAGCATTTTGAGAAAGGAAGGCATTGATTATGGAGCAGAGGGGCGTGGCTAGTTCAGGGGCAAATTCTTTGTAAATTTTAATGGGGAGGTCATCAGGTGTGGTGGATCTATTAGATTTAAATGAGGTTATCATTTTGGCAACCTCAGCCTCATGGACAGAGGGGAGTGGGGATGGGGAGGGGAGGTAGGCAGGGAGAAGGCTGGTCTGAAGAGGGGGGAGGGTTTGACAGATAGCGGCAAAGTGACCGTTAAGCGCCTCGGCCGCATTATCAGGAGAAAGGTGTGAAGTACAGGGGAAGGAGAGGGAGTGCTTTTGTAAACCACAGAGATATTTAATTTTGGAGTACCATTGTCTGTTGTTGGCCTGTTTTAGGTGTTGCACTTTTTCTGGGTAGTAGCTAGCCTTGGCAGTCCTGATCTCCCTGATTACCCTGTTTCTGAGGCTTCTGTACTGGGCTGGGTCGGTGTAGAAGAGCCTGTTTCGCTGCTGTAACAGCCGCTTTATTCGTGGCGTCATCCATGGGGTGTCAGCTGGATGTAAACGGATGGTCTTGATAAGGAAGTGGTGATGGTAGGCCTCTGTTGTGGTGTTGACGTAGTTGCGCCATTTAGTATGGACGTCTTGTGGTTCTGTCACCTCTATCCATATGTGGTGTACCAGCCACTGTCCAAACTCTCTTATCGAAGAGCCAGGTGTTGGCCGATAGGATCGGGTGACAGTTTCCCTTGGCACCGATGTGGTAGGTGTGGGTGACCATAGGATGGAGACGTGGTTGCTTCGTCCTATGGGGGGGAGGGGGCGGGGGGCTGAGTACTGATGGTCCAGGTCAGTCAAAATAAGGTCGAGAGTGGCCTGACCGTGGGTGGGGAAATCCACGACTTGGGTGAGGTTGAGTTGGTGTTGGATGTCACTCACGTCCAAGCGGTTGAAATCCCCACATATGACTACCTTACCAGCAGGACATCTTACCCTCAGAGTGTCAGCTGTGTCAGTAATGTGGTCGGTGAGTAGCTGTGCTGTAGTGGCACGTGGTGGATGATATACAACACAGACTATGATGGAAGCGGTGTTGCGGGGGTGGCAAGGGGGGGTCACCCTCACCGACAGTGTCTCCAGGCCGTCCGGGTTATCAACACTGAGGTGTGAGGGGCTGGTGTCGGTGTGGCAAAACAACGCCACTCCACCTCCCCTTCGGTTAGTCCTGAGGTGGTGAAAAAGTTCATAGTTCTGAATTTTGCACACTTCAGGAACTATCTGCCACGCCTCTGTGATGGCCACAATGTCTGCACTGATGGATTTCACTGTCACTGTTAGTTCGTCAATCTTATTGGCTAATGATGTGACATTAGAGAGTAGGAATGAGGGAAGACTGTACCAGTTTCTCGGTACCTCAAAATGTTTGTATTCCTTTTCTTTTACCGGTATTTTCCTGGTCCTCGTGGTGATCTGCACTGGTATATTTCGTATCACATTTTTTCCTCCCCGTGTTCCGCGGTTGTGGAAGAGATTCAGTGATTTTAGTTTCTGAATCACTTCACTTGGGGGGTAGCCAGACCCTCTCTTGTATCGCCAAAGTTCACTGAGTCTATATTTGTAGTTAGGGCTGGACATTTTCCTCGTGCAGAATAGTTTTTCTAGGTATGTACACTGTCGTTGTAGCTAAGAACGTGGGGTGTTGGGGGAAGGGTCAACAGGCTGACCTAGGCTGCTCGTGAGAGCGCCGGAGTACCGTCCTTTTCCTGTGAGGTCAAGAGACGGTGTATGTCAGCTTGGGGATGATGAAGGTGTTGTGGATTCCTACCAGCTCCTTTTGGGGTGTGCCTAGGGACTTGAGTCGTCTTAGTATATACAGGCGGTATGTGGCTGACTGGATGATGGTGCTGATATGACTTTTCCAGTTCAGTTTGTCATCCAGCATGACACCTAATAGTTTGGTGGTGTCCACTATTTGTAGTTGTTGCTGTCCTAGTGTTATCACTGGTGGTGGTGGTGGTGTGATAGCCTTATGAAACTGCATCACTACTGTCTTGCTGTGGTTGATGGAGACGTTGTTGTTGTTGGTCCACGTCTGGAGGTTGGTGAGGTGTTGTTGCAGGAGGTGGTAGTCAGGAGACAAGTTATTGATGACTGTCCCAACGGTTGAGTCATCCACATATTTCCAGCGAAAAATTGTGTCAGTTAAGGCGTCATTGATTAGGATGAGGAAGCACAGGGGTCCCATCTTGGTCCCCTGGGGCACACCACACGAGAGATGTTGGTGTATAGATACTGCACCCTGGTGACGCACTACCTCACGTCTGTCGTCACACAGGAAGTTTGCCAGACGTCTGTCACACAGGAAGTTTGCCAGCCATGCCACTAGACTGGGCTCCACTCCAATATCAAGAGCTTTCCTTTATACTATGTTATGATCTACTAGATCAAAAGCCTTTCTGAAATCTATGAATGCAAGGGCAACTGAGGTCTTTCTTTTTTCCAGGTTACTGTATATAAAGTGTAGCAGGCTTATGAAACAATGGGTGGTTGATGATGACTTCATATTTCCAAATTGTTGGGAGTCAATTGGATGAAACTCAGTCGAACACAAAGCTTTCACATAACAGGCTCGGGAGGGGGGTTATGGCAATGAGTCTTAATTGATCAAGTGACTGGGGTTTTGAAACTTTTGGTATTGGAGTAACATAAGCTGTCTTCCAATCCTGTGGGCATTTACTCTGACTAAGAGATGCATTAATTATTGAACAAATGGGTTTTGCAAGCTCAACAGCAAACTCACGGTACAATTTAATGGGAAGGTCAATAAGGGTAGTGGAGCGTTTGAGCTTAAAGCTTAAGAGCTTATAGTTGACCTCGTGCTCATTAATGTGTGGGGAAGGGATGGAGGGTAGGTAAGCTGGTTATTGGGCTGAGTCCAGTCTGGGCAGGGTTTGACAGATCCTGGTGAAATGGTCATTGATAAGATTAGCTACTTCCTTGTTGGTATGTCCGTCAACACAGGGAATATAAGGTGACTTTTTCACCATCCCACACAGGTCCTTTAATTTGTTGTACCACTGATTGATGTTGGTTTGTTTAAGGTGGTGAATTTTTGTTGGGTAGTACACCTTGGCAGCTTTAATTTCTGTGATGACATTGTTGTGCAGCGTGTTATACTTCCTCCTGTCATTATAGAACACCTTGTTGTGCTGCTCCATCAGCCACGGTAGGTCATCAGGGTGATTCCTAACCTCCTTAGTAGGAAAGAAGTGGTAGTAGACATGAGTGATAGTAGTTTGGTAATTCTCCCACTTCCTGTCAACGTCACTAACAGTTAGTACCTCAGTCCACAGGTACTGTATCAGCCACTGTCCACACTGTCTGATAGTAGAGACAGGTGTAGGGCTGCATATCTTGGTGGTATGGTCATCTTGGTGGTGTGAGGTGGTAGTGGCAGGGGCCCAAAACATGGAGAGATGGTTGCTTCTTTCCACGTGTGGCAGTGGTTGAGGTGGTAGGTACTGGTGTGCCAGGTCAGTGATAATGAGGTCTAGGGTGTTTTGTTCGTGGGTGGGAAAGTTGACAATCTGGGTGATGCTCAGTTGGTTTTCTATTTCTTTGGTATCTAGTTGGTTGAAATCACCACATATATCCATTTTAGAAGACTGATATCTTGCCTATAGAGTGTCACAGGTGTCGATGATGTGGTCGACGAGCAGGGCATGGGTGGGTGCACGTGGGGGGTGATACACCAAACCACAAATGATGGAGGCAGCGTGACGAGGGTGACATGGCAGTGTTAATCTTACCCACATGACTTCAAGTACCCTGGGGGTTTCAACGTTCAGGTGCTCGGCTTTGTACTTTGTGTGTGTAAACATCACAAGTCCACCTCCTCGTTTTTGGGTTCTAAGACAGTGGAATAGGTCGTAGTTTTCAATGGCACACAACTCTGGTATAACTTACCAGGCTTCCGTAACACAAACTATATCAGCACTGATCGTGTTCACTGTATTCACCAGTTTGTCAAATTTATTACATAGTGAGGTCACGTTGGATAGGAACACAGAGGGGAGGTCATACCACAGGCGGGGAACTTCTATCACTTTGTACGGTTTCACAACAATAGGCGTTTTCCTCTTTTTTGCACTGCTGATTACATGAATCATTTGCTGTCGGCTTTTCCCTTGTTTGCGACTTCTATTGTGAAATAGACCAATAGCTTTCAGGTGACCTATTACGGCAGGTGGTGGGTAGCCAGCTCCTTGTTTGAGAGAGTATAGTGCTGGCAGGGAGTGTGTTGGTTGGTTGACAGATTGTTGGGCCTCATTTTGATTGTTTAGTATTCTTCTTAATGTGTGGCACTTGATAGATGAAGGTAGATGAGGGGTGAAGGGTCAACAAGCTGACCCTGGCTACCCAGATGAGCGCCGTGTCACACATATGACCTTGGTGACCTCGGACGGGTGTGTGTGTGTTAATACATATGTGTGTATACTATTAGAGTATGTGTGTGTGTGTTAATACATATGTTTGTATACTATTAGAATATGTGTGTGTGTGTGTATGTGTGTGTTCATACTATAATAAGATTTTGCACAATGTTATATTTTACATTAAATTATATTAAATTGAATATAACATTATAATGGTAATACAAGATGGTAATGCTTCCTTGTTACTTATATTAATAAATAAATAAATTGGCTTTATAAATATAGGAACAGATAGCCAGGAAGTTAAAGAGGAGTAGTACAGTGTTGGTAAATCTGGAACAACTGATTCCTACACACTATTCTAAACAACAGAACACCATTATTAATGTTAATGTGGTCCTGTTTGTTGGTATACTTCAAAGGAATCAAAGTGATCCAATGAACCATAAGTATATTACACCTTTAATTGGTCTGGGTCCACAACAACAACAACAACATTATTATTATTATTATTATTATTGTTATTATTACTATTATTATTATTATTATTATTATTATTATTATTATTATTAATATTATAGTTATTATTATTATTGTTATTATCATTTTTATTATTATTATTATTATTATTATTATTATTATTATTATTATTAATTTTATTATTATTATTATTAATATTATTATTATTATTATTATTATTATTATCATTTTTATTATTATTATTATTTTTATTATTATTATTATTATCATTTTTATTATTATTATTATTATTATTATCATTTTTATTATTATTATTATTATTATTATTATTATTATTATTATTATTATTAATATTATTATTATTATTATAATTATTATTATTATTATTATTATTATTATCATTATTATTTTATTCATTATCTCTACTAGTAGTTAACACCTTAGAATCAAAACAGCCTCTAAAGGACCAACTGGTCTGTTACTGTTTGTATTATATTATATACATTAATATTGTATTCCTCCTCTCCCTTCCCCTGCTTTATCGTCTCTTATCCCTCCTTCTTTTCTTTCCTTTACATTCTCCTATTCGTCCCTCTCCCTCTCTTCCTTTATCCTACCTACCCTTCCCTATCCCTCTCCTTCCCTCACTTCCCTACCCCTTTTCTCCCTTCCCCTCCTGTTCCCTCCCTCTCCCTCCCCTTACTTTACCTTACGTATCCTTCCCCTCCCTACCGTACTCCTCTCAACTCCCTTCCTTTACCCTACCTACCCTTCCCTTCCCATTCCCTTCTCCTCCCTTCCCCTCCTCTCCCTCCCCTTCCTTTACCCTACCTACCCTTCTCTTCCCTATCCCTCTTCTCCCTTCCCTTCCTCTCCCCTCCCCTCCTTTACCATACCTACCCTACTCTTCCCTTTCCTTTCCTACTCCTCTCCTCCATTCTCATCTCCCCTCCGTTTCTTTGCCCTATCTACCCTTCCCTTCCCTTCCCTACACCTCTTCTCCCTTTCCCTCATCTCCCCTCCCTTCCTTTACAGCTTCATATCCCTCTCCCTTCCTCTCCTTTACCATCCCCAATCCTCCCTTTCTTCCCCTTATCCTTTTTCTCCTATCACTTCATTTAATTTCCTCCCTTTCCTTCATCCCTACTCTTCCCTCTCCAACTAACGCTTACCTCATCGTTCCCTCCCAACCCTCCCTCCTTCCTCTCTTCTTCCCCTCACACACCCAACCCTCTCTCCTTCCCCACACACACCCAACCCTCCCTCCTTCCCCAAACACACCCAACACTCCCTCCTTCCTCTCTCCTTCCCCTCACACACCCAACCCTCCCTCCTTCCACACACACACACACACCCAACCCTCCCTCCTTCCTCTCTCCTTCCCCTCACACACCCAACCCTCCCTCCTTCCTCTCTCCTTCCACACACACACCCAACCCTCCCTCCTTCCACACACACACCCAACCCTCCCTCCTTCCACACACACACCCAATCCTCCCTCCTTACACACACACACCCAACCCTCCCTCCTTACACACACACACACCCAACCCTCCCTCCTTACACACACACACCCAACCCTCCCTCCTAACACACACACACCCAACTCTCCCTCCTTACACACACACACCCAACCCTCCCTCCTTCCCCAAACACACACACCCAACCTTCCCTCCTTACACACACATGTTATCCCTCAGTCAGCTCCACCATCAGACACTAATATCATTCGGCCAGGGACTACTACAACATCCAAGTCACCTACACTTCCTTCCACCTACAATACCTCGTCCACCTCGTGCACTCCGTCACACCAACAAACTACAGCCTATAAGAGCCCGCACTGACAGATATAAGAACAGTGCCATCCCCACCATCGTACACCTACTCAACAACACCTAGTTTAATCAATATACTGCCTTATATCCTTGTATGTATTTTATGTTTATTTCTATTCCTCCTATTTATATATTTACATCTATTCATAACTGTATATTTTCAGCTCCAGGCTGCCACTCTCATTAATAAAACCGTTTATTATTATTATTATTATTATTACACACACACACCCAACCCTCCCTCCTTACACACACACACACTCCCAACCCTCCCTCCTTCCCCTCACACACCCAACCCTCCCTCCTTCCCCACACACACCCAACCCTTCCTCCTTCCCCACACACACACACCCAACCCTCCCTCCTTCCCCACACACACACACCCAACCCTCCTTCCTTCCCCACACACACACAACCCACCATTACACAGTACATAACACTGCCTGCACAACTTATCACAGGATGTACCCAAAAAACTTAATATATTTATAGTTTGCAGATTATCAGGACATTTCCACTGTCAAAAGAGAGAGAGAGAGAGAGAGAGAGAGAGAGAGAGAGAGAGAGAGAGAGAGAGAGAGTTAAACTTTGCTATAACAGTAAGCAATATATACTAATTTTACCAATAATAAATAATATTACTAATAGACAATATGTAAATATAAGTGTCATATCCCAAACATTGATATAAAAGAACACACATACTGCATGCTGTATGTATTATGTTCATACTGAAATGTTAATTAATATTTAATTAAAATATAAAGATATAAGTAATAATCTTTTTCTCTCATGACAAACTGAGGTGGTATAATAATCAGGTTATAATAATATGTGTTCTTAGTGGAACGCTTGTCAATGTTATTAGACAAATTATAATGCAATAAAATAATACATGTCACATATACAGAGAAAATATAATCATGTAGTGTTACAAGACAAGATAAACATACATGAAAGACATAGAGCTAAGCCTCTATTGGTTTTATATACTGTTTGTGTGTTAATGTGTGTGTAGCCTTGTAATACTGTATGTGTGTTAATGTGTGTGTAGCACTGTGATAGTGTGAGTGTGTTAATGTGTGTGTAGCCTTGTGATAGTGTGAGTGTGTTAATGTGTGTGTGGCCTTGTAATAATGTATGTGTGTTAATGTGTGTGTGGCCTTGTAATAATGTATGTCTGTTAATGTGTGTAGCCTTGTAATAGTGTTAGTGTGTTAGGTTATAATAGGTATAATAATCAGGTTATAATAATATGTGTTCTTAGTGGAACGCTTGTCAATGTTATTATTAGTTTACCATTTCACCGTAGAATGTTAAAAAAATATATATATTTATAAAATTGCACAAAGACTCCTTCTCTCCCTCCCTCCCTCCCTCACACTCTCTCCCTCCCTCCCTCCCTCACACTCCCTCCCTTCCTACCTCACACTCTCTCTCCCCTCCCTCTCCCTCCTTGTTCCTTCACTGTCCACTCTCTCACTCCCTCACACTCTCTCTTCCTTCCCTCTCCCTGCTTCCCTCCCTCAATATCTAGTTTCTCTTCATCTCTTCCTGTGATGAGATAATCTCCGTGAACGTCAGCCAGGCCAGGCCAACTCCCAGCCATGGTAGTAACCCCTCAGTAAACAGTTTTAATTAAGGGGGTGCGGGAATAGGGGCACAGGCTTGGGGGGGTTTAGGGGGGTGCGGGAGTAGGGGACAGGCTTGGGGGGGGTTTAGGAAGGTGCGGGAATAGGGGGACAGACTTAGGGGGGTGGGGGGGTAGGGGGACAGGCTTTCTACCCACCCAAAGCCTGTCCCCCTATTCCCGCACCCCCCAAAACCTCCCCAAGCCTGTCCCCTACTCCCGCACCCCCTTAAACTCACGGACCTGGGGCTTACTATACATTACTAATATTATCATTACTGTATTTATTAAAACTAAATTGGTCTCCAACCAATCACTTATTATGATCAATATTAAATATTATAATATCACCTGACAATGTAATGGTTAATGTTGGTAGTGTTGGCTCACAATGTCCAAGTGTACCTATTATTACTCAAAGAAGAATTGAGGGAGGATTGCAAGGTGCAACTGTTCAGTACAGAAAAGAATGTATGTTGACACAGAATAAACCTGACCAAAGAAGAATATAGGAGAGGAAAGATAGGAAGTGATAAAGAGAGGGAGATATTATGAAGAAATACAGAGCATTTCAAAGGAAGACAATCCAAAATAGTTGAGTGCAGGATTTAATATTAATTAATAGGGTCTATTCCACAGTGGTTGGTATTGGTTTGTAAGCACGCAAATGAAAGAATCTTAACCGTTTAAATGACTTATGGCTTAATTATTTAATGAATTTGGTGAGTAAACTATACAGTGATCATTATTATCTAACTGTTGGATAGATTTTGTGAATGTGGATACTCAGCTTTTAGAAAATAATAAATTAAGCCTTACAAGTGTGGTTGGTTGAGAAGCTAACAAACAAATAAGACTGTGGAATCGACCTATAGTAACAACAAAACACTTTACCCAATAATATGTGGAAGGTTCTTCTTGATAATAAACTCCAGAGATTGAAGCACTGTAATGCTGAAGTTGAGAAGGATTTATACAAACACAACACTACAAGATGGTTGCAAATCCAGTAGTGACCACACACACACATACACCTACGCACACAGGAAGTGTCATGACGTCATCCATTGGGACAGTGAAGGAAGAGATAAAACATATTAGATTATGAATTCCAGTGTACTGCGAACAACATAATTCTTTGTAAATTATTGTGTAATTACATCTTGTTAAATCAATATAATAACTTTCATATTCCCCTTGACAAGGGTTGTATATTTATTACTATACACACTTTTAGGATGTAGGGAAGAACACTAGAATCTATGAGTGGATAACTTGTAGGATCACACACACACACACACACACACACACATTGTACATGTTATAATTGCAATTAATAACTTGTTTTCTTCTGTGTAATAACTGGTCTGAGATACCTGATAATATTTATATATTGGCTAAACAAGGGGATAAAAAAACCTTTGTTCTTACTATAATACTGTTTGTAGTCCCAAACGCGTGTGTATGGAGGGTAACCTTACACCCAAAAGTTCTCGTTGGTGACGTCAACCTTGGACAGAGAGAAAATAAACTCACTCCATTTTTGCCTCAACGATGGGGGTTTCCTGAGTGTTAACAGAGAGAGAGAGAGAGAGAGAGAGAGAGAGAGAGAGAGAGAGAGAGAGACGAAGGTTTAATCAAGTATGGATAGAGGGAGAGAGAGAGTGAGAACGAAATCGAGGGAGGGAGTGTGGGAGATAATGGCCTACCTTTGAAACTTATAAGAAAGGGGAGAATAAAATGTCAAAGTAGAGTGTAATGTAACACCTGTCATTACCACCATTCCACTCGTATCATTATGAACACACAACAACTAATGTATTTCATCAATGGTAAATAGATGGGCAGAAAGATACCAATATAAATAAATAAATGTTTATATATACATATGTATATATAGCTTTACTGTGTGTGTTGGTCAGACAGTTTGATTCAACTATCTGCTGTCCAGTAAGGATAGAGAAGGTCAAGTTCCCTCAATATAATATTATTGTTAGCTTCACTGTGTGTGTTGGTCAGGCAGTTTGATTCAACTACCTACTGTCCAGTAAGGATAGAGAAGGTCAAGTTCCTTCCATAAGATAATGTCTCAGGGAATCATAAACACAGCTGTACAGTCAATACCAGAAGTTTGTCTTTCTTAGTCCATGATACGTTCCTGTTAATCAGGGAACACTCTATGTGATAGAATTGACAGCTATATATGGTTTAAATGTATAATATTACATATGACCATATGTGAACTAAAATAATTTAACGACAATTTCATCAAAGTTATAATTATACTATATATGTTCAGAAGTTGGAATTATAATATTATCAAGAAATATATGATATTGGTGTAGGAAGATTTTTGTTTACGGATACCAACACACAGAAATATATATGATGTTGCCAGAAAGTTGTTTATGAAATATACCAAAACATTTTCAGTCATAGAGGCAACGTTGCAAGAATACAATAATGTTGCCAGATACACACGTCATCAACATAGATAATGGCAGTGTGTGTTACGCCATTACATGTTGTTTTTTTTGTTCTATAAATACAGTACTTCCCCTCCTGGCCTCTCCTCTCCCCATTCAGTGTTAAGTAACCTTCCATTTATTCCTCCGTTGCTATGAAGTATTAATTTAATCCTCAAAATGTATTTTAGTAAGATGAATATTTTGTCCCTGTTGTGATTTAACATTATTCGTTACCATTTGTTTAACAAGGGTAATACACTCAGTCTTTATCGACTTGGAGAAGGCATACGACAGAGTGCCGCGAGAAGAATTGTGGAGGTGTTTGAGAGTTAAAGGGGTGCCAGAAAAATATATCAGGTTGGTGATGGACATGTACGAAGGGGTTAGAACTAGAGTACGAAGTAGCGTAGGATTAACAAGATGGATCTCCGTACGTGTGGGGTTACACCAGGGGTCCTCGCTGAGCCCATATTTGATCGAACTCATAATGGATGTGTTTACAGAAGGGGTAAAAGACCAGGCCCATTGGTGCATGTTGTTTGCAGATGATATAGTTCTTTGCTGCACCACTAGAGAAGAAGTAGAACAAAAAGTGGAGTACTGGAGAAGAGTTTTAGAAGACAGAGGGTTAAAGATCAGTAGGGCGAAGACGCAGTACCTTAGTTTTATGGATGAAAGTGCGGGGAGTGTTACCATACAAGGAAATAATCTAAAGAGAGTGGAAAATTTTAAATATCTTGGATCGACAGTGGCGGAAAACGGAGAGCGGGATTCGGAAATTACACATAGAGTACAGGCGGGATGGAAAAATTGGAAAAGGATGTCGGGTTTGTTATGTGACAAAAGAATAAACGTAAGAGTGAAAAGTAGGATGTACAAGACGGTGGTGAGACCGGCAATGATGTATGGTGCGGAGACGTGGGCTTCAAAGAAAATGCAAGAAAAGAGACTTGATGTGGCAGAAATGAGAATGTTGAGGTTTATGTGCGGAGTCACAAAGATGGACAAGATAAGGAATGAAAGAATTAGGGGTACAGTAAAAGTGACGGAAATTTTGAGGAAGGTGCAAGAGAGAAGACTCCAATGGTATGGATATGTGATGAGGAGGAAAGAGGATTATCTGGGGAGAAGGGTGATGGAAATGGAAGTGCAGGGTAGAAGAAGTAGGAGGAGACCAAAGCGAAGATGGATGGATAGCGTGAGAGACGATCTGAGAGAGAAGGGATTGATGGGAGACGAAGTTCTGGACCATGCTGGTTGGCGCGGCTTGTTAAAAACGTCGACCCCGCATAGAAGCGGGATAATAATGACGAGAGAAAGAAGAAGAAATGTGCAACTGATAACGTTACTGTATTTGTGCAACGTCACCATTAGTGTTAATATGTAAAAGGCAAATTACTATAATAATTTGTTATTATTTTTGTTTGTGGAAGTGATCTATTTTTTTTTTTTTTATTGTTCTGAAATGCCACATTTATTTATAGTATTCTTATTTGTGTGTTATGCCTCCAAGGTGTTCAGTACAGAAGAGTGTATGGAATTATAATAGTGTGTCAAATTATAGGACATGAAATATTATAGAGCATTCTTAGCCCATCAGGATGGTGGAATGTGAAGTTAAATATTGTAGAAATCTGTAGCAGAGAGGAAGCGGTGACCAAGTAAAGAACCCAAGCAGAGATGTGTGTGTTTGTTTCCCAGAAATTAACCAAGTAAAGAACCCAAGCAGAGATGTGTGTGTTTGTTTCCCCACAAATTAACCAAGTCAAGAACCCAAGCAGAGATGTGTGTGTTTGTTTCCCCACAAATTAACTTCACATTCCACCATCCTGATGGGCTAAGAACGCTCTATAATATTTCATGTCCTATAATTTGACACACTATTATAATTCCATACACTCTGCTGTACTGCACACCTGCCAGTCAATAACAATTTTCCTTCGTTTTTATATTTCTGTGTTCATTCCTTGTCACGTGTCATTGTGCCAGTTTAATGTGTGTGTGTTTTATCGCGCAGTGAGCACATTTTTTTCCTGTCTTGATTTATCTATCTTCTTCCTGTCTGTCCCACGTCTAAATTCTCTCTCTCTCTCCCTCTCTCTCTCTCTCTCTCTCTCTCATGAACTAAGAACAGAGTGTTACTGTTAAATACTCTGTACTGTCCTGGCCCGTGAACATACTAGGAATTAATAATAGAATCCGGCCTGCAAATACTGCTGACAAATACTGTTTGTCAACCCTACACTCTCTCCAAGTCAAGGCGACTTGGTACTCTGGTCACCAAGTCTCACCTTCACTATCAGCTCTCGGACTGTTACCTCAATGATATTCTTCTGTTGTGTTT
>JAWQEG010001881.1:7500-28684 GCA_033782935.1 Petrolisthes cinctipes | reverse complement strand
GTCCATTACTCTCAAGGAATGTGACGTTGGTTAGTATTCGGCCAAGTGAACAAACAGATTGGGGTGACTTCTCGTCGTGTGTGTGTGTGTGTGTGTGTGTGTGGACGGACATGCCAGGGGGAGTTGTGTGTGTGGTACTGGGTGAGAATTCTTGGTGATGGTGGTGGTGGTGGTGGTGGCAAGTGAGAGAGTATACTTGTTGTTAAGCTGACCATGTTAGTTTAGCCATCTTAAAATACCTGTGTGTGTGTGTGTGTGTGTGTGTGTGTGTGTGTGTGATATGAATATTATTATCAAGGCAGCTATACGTTGCTTATAAAGTGAAAACGAGCGAAAATTAAACAAACTCTACACACTTGTGGTAATTAAGGTTGATGCAAGAAGGATTAACTCAGACGTCTGACCATTGATATCAAACACGCTTAAAAAACTTCATTGTTTTGAGATAAATGAACAACTGCATAACTGAATCTATTTTCTAAGGTATTTATAGGAGTATATTTGAGTTTTCTATTACTTAAGGATGTGCTAATTAAATGTTTACTCCTGTCACCTCAATACAAGTGAAAATAATTAATTACCTACAAATAATTTAGGCTACTATAGATTGACAACGTGAAAACCCTTAATTAATACCATTACGGTGAGATAACTACAGACAAGCGAAGTGGGTGAGTGAAAGGGAGTGAGACCAGTATAAGTGAAGGAGGGTGGAACTGATAGGGCAGGTATAGTAGAGGGTGTGGGTGAATGGGCGGGTGGGAATGTGAGGTGGTTGTGAAGGCTTTAGAACGGTCGGAGTGGAAGGAAGGCAGACAGACTGGTTGGTTGGTTGGGAAGGGTAGATGGGTTGGTTGGTTGGGAAGGAAAGGAAGGGAAGTGAAGGTTAAGTTGGGGCTGAAAGGTGGGTTATTTGAAGGGTAAGCAGGGAAAGGAAGGGAAGAAAGGTTAAGTTGGGGCGGTAGATGTTGGTAATTTGAAGGGAAGGAAGGTAAGCAGGGTCGTTAGGTGGAGAGACGAGGAGAGAGGAAGGGAGGTTGGTGGGGAGAAGAGGAGAGTGGGGAGGGAGGTTGGTGGGGAGAAGAGGAGAGTGGAAGGGGGATAGGTGGGGAGAAGAGAAGAGAGAGAAGAGAGAGAGGAGAGAGGGAGGGAAGGAGGGTAGGAAGGGAGATAGGTGAGAGGGAATAGAAAAGAAAGAGAGGGAGGAACTGGTCGGTAGGTGGGAGGGAATAGGAAATAAAGAGAGGGAGAGGGGGTTAGTGAGGTAGGTAGGGAAGGGCCAACCAGGGAAGAGAGACAAGAGCGGGCTGGTTGGTGTTTACATTGGCTCGTCAGGGGGTAGGTAGGTAGGCAGGCTGGCAGCTGGGTGGTGGGTGGGTGGCTGAGTGGATGAACAACGTGGTAGGTGAACGGTCTTGTAAATAATGTGTGTGTGTGTGTGTGTGTGTTGAGGTAGGTATTAGAATTTACTGTGTTGATACAAGTGTTTATAAGGGGGGATAGACTTGACAGTTTATCCGTCACTCAAAATAAATTGATTTATAAGTTTATCGCCTGTAATAAAATCGTTTGGGCAGACCACCCTTAAAGGTTTAGTTAGATCTATGTAAAGGGTGGGATGCTGGAGGAGTGGGGGGGGGGGGACGCCACACAGATAAAGGTTTACACAGTGTTGTCAGGAGAGGGAGTCAAGTCACTGATATAGTCACACTGTCATCAAACAAAGGAGAGGCGACCCTGTTCCCCGCCTCAAGTATATAAGGTGTGTCATCTAATATGGGTTCATCCAAAGCCGAGAGATATACTGAATCTCTCGTCTTGCTCGTAGGTTTCAGTCGGCTACAGGAAGTGATAGGGAGAGCCAAGGTTAAGGAGAGACCATTCCTGTTTGACAATATCCTGATGCACGTGTGTGTGTGTGTGAAATTTCGTCAGCATTCTGGGGCTGAGTACGGATACGTGAATGTATTTATAGTGGGAAATCTGTTCTGTACAGTCGCGGCACAACATAGTCCTTGACCAGGATTGTCAGGGGAAGTCTGGTGGTCAAGGACTATGTGCCACGACTGTACATGCTGAGGGATTTGTATGTACAGTGAGTGTGCAGCTGTGTGAGGTATGGACGAGACGTGGTGGTTGTGAGGCTAAGAGTCCCTTCAGGGTGGGTTGGTCTGGTTGCTCTGGTCGGGTCTTCTGGGGGAGAGAGAGGAGGTGGGGGACCTTTTGAAGGAGGCCGCGGTGGGTGGTTGGGGCCAGGGAAGAAGAAGAGAGAGAGGGGCATGAAGGAGGAGGAAGGGGTGGGGGGGTGCAGCGGCGATTGGGTGGTTTGAGATGAGGGGAGGACGGTGGTAATAGAGGCTGGGTCCAACAACCAACCATAGGTCCAGTAAGGGAAAGAAAGGAAAGAAAGGTATGGAAATTTAACACTAGCCATTATGTATTTATTTGTATTATTATTAGAATTAGAATTATAATAATTTTTATTACTATTATTATTATTATTATTATTACTATTACTACTATTATTATTATTACTATTATTATTATTATTATTATTATTATTATTATTATTATTATTATTATTATTATTATTATTATTATAATAATCACTGTTATTATTATTATTATTATTATTATTATTATTATTATTATTATAATCACTGTTATTATTATTATTATTATTATTATTATTATTATTATTATTATTATTATGATTATGATTATAATCACTGTTATTATTATTATTATTATTAATGTTATTAATATTATTATTATCATTATTATTAGTAGCATTATTCCTTTTATTTATTTATTTTTTTGTTAGTTCAATATATACCTGTTCTTACCTGACCTGTCCATCACCTCTGCGTCACAAACCAAATCCTTGAAATTATAAAACGGAACAATTGCATTTAACTTGTTCACCACTTGAGCCCTTACTTTTGAAGTGAATATTAAATTCATCTGTTAACATGATTGAGACAGACAGAGAGACAGACAGACAGAGGTGATGGGAAGTGTCGAGGTGGGAGAGGTAAACAGAGAGGTGTGGAGTGTAGGCAGGCAGGCAGGCGGGTCAGTAAGGATTAACGCCCGTAGTTTTAAAAAAATTGAGGGCCCTTACTTGAAAAAATCGTAGTTTTAAACACCCCTCCCTATGAGGAACACTCACTTGCCACATCACAAAACCTAAATATTATTGGAATTAAAGGGATGAGTGGCTAGGGAGGGTGGACCATGCCTTATTGAGACCCTGTATTGAAATATGAAATAAAAATAAAAATAATATCTATACACATGTATTTAGAAACAAATTTGCGAGTAATTGCAACCATATTTTCGTATTTATAACACATATTCATCTACGGGGCAAGTTCCAGTTACTTTTCTGAACACCATAAGGATACGTTGGAGTCGATTGGACACTATAAAGTATAAACACACCTGGTCCTCGCCGTTCTTCACCGCTGACTGGTGAGTCACTTGAAGTTTTTTGGCCATAAAATATATGTTAGTAACTTATATATTGGGATATTGAGACGTCCACCAACAAAAATTGTCGAGAGTGACCGTATTGCATAAGGGCAGAAATGTTGACAAGGTTCAATATATGAAATGTGATCCATGCCAATACTTCACATTTCGTGCTTGTATAAAAAAAATTGAACAGAACAATATGACACAGATGGTTTATGTGTTAGAACAATTGATTAATGTAGAGTAATGTATGCAAACCTGCGTTTATCATACATGTATGCACTTGAAATGTTGGTCCAATCCAGTAACTTAAGTTACAGAAAGACAAAAAAATCTGGGTTAGTCTTCAACACAACAATCAAATTTAGGCTTATTATCAAGGAAATTATTATAATCTCTCCATTAATAATGTTTGTTTTAATATTTGATTGGATATAAGTAATATATAGGGTGGTTATAGTCCCAAAATTTCATATTGTATGAGTATATTATATAGTTTTTAAGTGATTTATTAAGGTACACTCAGGTCAGTGATACTAAGTAAACATGTGTCCATATAAACAAAGTACAGTATGTATGTTATTTCATCCATCAGACGATCCTCACCTGACCTAACCTAATATCAACTGTGAGGCTGTCTTCTGGAGTCTTGAAGCTCGGCAGATTGCTGACCTAACCGGTATGTAATTTAAAACAAAATTTCCGAAGGGTAATAAATATATCAAGCCACTCAAAATAACTCACAATACTGTATACCTACAGATATGTTACTATAGCATGCAGAGAGAGTAGAGAGAGGACACTAGTGGTTGTGATTAACTTGCAATGTTGAACGGCAATCAGTGGAGTGAGATTGTTTGACAGAGTCAGAAATGAAACAGTGTGTGGGTCACGGCATTTGTATAAAGAAAAGCATGCAGTTTAAAATATGCAAATTCCAGGTTTGTTTATTCATATAAGATGATGAAGGGTTCAAGATGTATTTTAGAGGAATAGCATATATCCATAGAATGTAATATACAGTAAATTACAGTGGTGTGTAATACAGTATTTATGTAACCACAGTGAATGTACAGGGACAGTTGTGTTAACTAATTATACTGTAATTTCCCAATAGGTTGCCCGATACCACAACATCTGCAGGCCCTCATAACTTTGAGATGTATGGCTACTGGTGGACATCAACTGACAATTAGTGACTGCTATGGAGTGTCTCAGACTAGTGTCAGCAAATGTCTGTGTGTGTGTGTGTGTGTGTGTAGTAAGAAAACCTCTGTGGGTAAATTAACAATACTATATTACCTAATGAAAATAAATATTTATTCTGAAAAATTATAATATATCACATAAATACACTCATGATATGAAAATGTATGTATGACAAGAAAAAATATAAATAAACTGTAATGTGTGTATATTAGAAACACCTTTGTGGAACTGCACAGCATTGTATTACATAATGAAAATTAATATTTATCCTGGAACAATGTGACTAGTTAATAACAGGTTTTGTATCATTAAATCTATGCATCACAGTGAATTATAAGAAAATATAAGTATGACAATATATTGACCATTATCAGGAAATAAATAAATATAATCTGTATTACCTAATGTATTATTACTGTATTACCTACTGAAAATATATATAAATGGAGACTAGTTATTAAGAGGCTTTGTATCAGTACAAACATTCTATATATCACAGTTATATAGCACATGAATACATGTCTTAATGCAAAAACAAAAAATCATTGTCCATGATTTTAAGATGAAGTACTGTATTAGGTATACAGCATGTTCGTGCATGGCACCGATAAACTTTAAAAATATATCCTCCACTGGAAAAAAGAAAACATATTATTCTACAGTGAAATGCTAAATTAATGGTTTTTTTTTAATGTTTAATGTTCACGGGCCATTCAATAACAAGCGGGTCGCCAGCTGACATGTGTGTGCAGTGTTCGATTTCATTGTGCGGCTTCGGCGTGTATCATGTGCGTAATATACCCCAATTTCTTCTTACTTTATGTGGACATTTTCTTATATCATATATCTATTTCGAATATATGTGCTTTCATATAATTTGTGCTGGAAAACGTCCTCAATAAACAGTAAATAAGGGTTTCCTCGACTCATCCAAACACTACCAACATTTCAGGATTGCCACTCCATGCGCAAATATACACAGAGCGACCACATCACCTTACAAGGGCTGCCAACTGTGAATGTAAGGGAGCAAGTGAGATAGGGAGTGTTTAACGCTAAGGCAAAATTAGCCTCACTCACACTAGGGTTAGTGAGAGTGTCGAGGGTAAGGGACCCTGAGAGTGTAGTTTAAAACTATGGGTGTAAGAGGGAAGGCGGTTGGGGGGAAGGGGGAGGGGGCTGCTGGAACGTGGGAGGAAGAGAGAGGGGGAATGACTGAGGGAAGAGTATAAGGTATAGGTTAGCAAAAAAAGAACCAAAGCAGAAACAGAAGACGATGGGAAGAGAAGAGTTGGAAAAAAAAAAAAAAAACAGAAAGGAGAGATGGGTAGCTGTGTCTGGGTAAGTAGGTAGATAAGAAGGTAGGTAGGTAGTTAGGAAGGTAGGTAGGCAGTAGAAGTAAAAGATGGTGAGGAAGGAAGGAAGGAAGGAAGGAAGATAGGAAGGTAAGAAAGGTATAGGAAGGTAGGCAGTAGAAGAAAATGGTGAGGAAGGAAGGAAGGAAGAGAGGAAGGTAAGAAAGGTATAGGAATGTAGGCAGTAGAAGTAAAAGATGGTGAGGAAGGAAGAAAGAAAGGAAGAAAGGAAGGAAAGAAGGAATGAAGGAAGGAAAGTAGGAAGGCAGTAGAAGACGGTGAGGAAGGAAGGCAGTAGAAGACGGTGATGAAGGAAGGAAGGAAGGAAGGAAGGAAAGTAGGAAGGAAGTAGAAGACGATGATGAAGGAAGGAAGGAAGGAAAGAAGGCAGTAGAAGACGGTGAGGAAGGAAGGAAGGAAGGGCGGTAGGCAGTAGAAGACGGTGAGGAAGGAAGGAAGGAAGGAAGGGCGGTAGGTAGGTAGGTAGGTAACAAGTATGGAACTGAGCCGAAAGGGACACGAGTTTGGGGAGTTTTATTCCTCGTATATAATTTTATGGTGTGGTTCTGGCAGGGCTGACCGGCAGGGAGGCTGGTGGTGGTGGCTTTTTCCAAGATGAGTTTGAACCATCAGTTACAGTCAGTCAGTCAGTCAGTCAGTCCCCCACGCGGTTGGTTCTTTTAAATTAAGGGGAAATGGTCTTGTTGGTTAATTGGAAGGCTGCCGATTCCTCTTAATAACTATATACCGGAAGAACAGACGCCCTCAATGGAATATATTATACACGTACAATATAATAGGGGATCCATTTCGTGGTATATATGTTTGGAGGAATCAGCTGCTGAGACCTTCCAATTCACACCAACTAAAGAATCTCCCCTTAAGGTTTCATATAGTTATCTTATTGTCCTCGTGTATTGGTGACTGTAATGATGTTCTCTGTGTGTGTGTGTCTGGATCAATATATCTCTGTGTTTGTCTGTATCTATCTCATCTGTCTCTGTGTGTGTGTGTCTGTATCTATCTTATCTATCTCTCTGTCTGTGTGTCTGGATCAATCTATCTCTCTGTGTGTCTGTATCTATCTCATCTGTCTGTGTGTCTGTATCTATCTTATCTATCTCTCTGTGTGTCTGTATCTATCTCATCTATCTCTCTGTTTATCTGTATCTATCTCACCTATCTCTCTGTGTATCTGTATCTATCTCATCTATCTCTCTGTGTGTCTGTATCTATCTCACCTGTATCTATTTCATCTATCTGTCTGTGCGTCTGTATCTATCTCATCTATCTATATGTCTGTATGTCTGTCTACCTTTGAAATTGTGCAAGGAATAATTACGTATTATTTCTATTGTTCTTGAAGTATGCAACAATAATTTCCCAATCATGCCACTAAAGCTCTAGCTCATATTACGTGCTCATAAATATTTTGCTTGAATGAACGAGTGTTTATTGACTGACTTTGGTAATCCTACTTAGAACTATAAATACTTGATCCATCACTCCCTCCATTGCTTCGGAAATTATGAAGGACAATGAACTTTCATCAATAAAATTGTCCTCCATCGCGGTAAATATCTTGATAATAAAGAACAACACGTGTATGATTTTGCAGCACCTCATAATACTAATTGAGGGAGTTGAGTTAACGTAAGGTGTTGTATGATTATATTTTGATATGATACTGATTTATTTACACGATGGAAGGAAAGTGTCGGTGGCTATTTGATTGTGGCTGTACCTGATTTATATCCATCCCACACAACCAACACTCACAAATGCCACGCCACATCAGGCACATACAAGTACACTTAATTAATTCTCCACATGCACCCCAATACATACTGTATACTCTATAACTACGTAGCCTTAATGACTATCACAAAGTCGATAGGTGTTGAGCTCATAACAACACACACAAACACTAACACAAACACTATATAACAAACAGACACACACACTAATACACACACACACACACACACACACACACACACACACACACACACACTAGCACAAACACACACTAATACAGTCTTGTCTATTACTATAGTCTTGCTCGCTTAAATTTACGGCTGTGGTGTGTCCCGCTATTTTGTACAGTGGCGCCACGTTTCCCCAACTTGCGATGTGAAACGGAAGCTATTTATGTACAAGGCATCACAAATATAATAAATTCAGATATATACAACAACCACTTGTGTATTTAGATGGATTAATCAACAGTAATCTTATTATGCATAAAACATTTATACAGTTACACAGAAACATGGCATAAATATTGTACAGTGTTGCTAAAAGAAATTGTAGTAACCTTTAATGGAATTTAGAATAGTTTTCGGGTGGGTAATAATATCACAGTTATAGATATAACATAATAAGCTTGAAAAAGAAGAAATATGCCATTATCCAAAGTAAAAGAAATAATAAATATAATTTTTTTGAGTGTCGGCAATACTGACATAGCCAGACCCACACCTACACCCAGACCCACCAGGTGTTGCTATAATTGTAGAATAAAATGATCACATTTACTGGCTTTTACCGTAATTTCAAGGGTGAGGAATAATCACATTCATAATCTGTAAGCTATTATGTAGAACAAAATAATAGTCATTTGCCAATACCAAAGTAAAAGAAAAAAAAATCACTCGTGAGCGGCAACACTTCCACACCCAGTTGGCAGTTGGTGGCCTTGACACAGGATAGCTTCCTGGCGGTGACCTCTTTTCAGTTTTCACTTTCTTTATGCCCTTTGCACAGACAGCATGGCAAAAAGTTCAACCCATTCCTCACATCTACACAGCCAGGCTAAAGAAATTGTCTTCAAATTAACAAATGAAAGCACAGTTATAAATAAAAGAAACGAGAGAGAGAGAGAGAGAGAGAGAGAGAGAACGGTACTGAAAATTTGGCGGCAACACTGTAAAGAAGTGAAAGCCACACCACAGCCGTAAATTTAGGGGAGTTTGACTATAAAAGTATTATTTTTATTTAATTTGTTGCCTCTTCTTTTGGATATAATTATAATGGGAGTATCTGAGTAATGTGTTGACATAGTTGGGAAGTGGAAAAAAAAACTATGGAGTCATCATTAGCTAAGCAAACACAATCTGAAACACACACACACACACACACACACACACACACACACATGGAAAGAGTTGTACAGCCAAACTTACGTAACATGGAAATTTATTCTGCGTATGGACCCCCCACCGACTTACCCCCTTCCCCCCCACACACACAACCCCCCCCCCTCACACACACACAACCCCCCCCCCCCACACAACCCTCTCTCTCCCTTTACACACACACACACAACCCTCTTTCTCCCTTTACACACACACACACACAACCCTCTTTCTCCCTTTACACACACACACACACACACACAACCCTCTCCCTTTACACACACACACACAACCCTCTCCCTTTACACACACACACACACAACCCTCTCCCTTTACACACACACACACACAACCCTCTCCCTTTACACACAAACACACACACACACACGCACACAACCCTCTCCCTTTACACACACACACACAACCCTCTCCCTTTACACACACACACACAACCCTTTCCCTTTACACACACACACACACACACAACCCTCTCCCTTTACACACACACACACACACACAACCCTCTCCCTTTACACACACACACACGCACACAACCCTCTCCCTTTATACACACACACACACACACACACACACACACACACACACACAACCCTCTCCCTTTACACACACACACACACACACACAACCCTCTTTCTCCCTTTACACACACACACACACACACACACAACCCTCTCCCTTTACACACACAACCCTCTCCCTTTGCATACACACACACACAACCCTCTTTCTCCCTTTACACACACGCACACACAACCCTCTCCCTTTACACACACACACAACCCTCTCCCTTTACACACACAACCCTCTTTCTCCCTTTACACACACACACACACACACACACACACACACACACACACACACACACACAACCCTCTTTCTCCCTTTACACACACACACACACACACACACACACACACACAACCCTCTCCCTTTGCACACACACACACACAACCCTCTTTCTCCCTTTACACACACACACACACACACACACACACACACACACACACAGAGTCCCGTTCCGTCCCTCTTGTCTGACCCCGGGCGCGGCTTTACCTGTGCGGCAGGGATAATTGATTTAGGCGTGAAATAAAGCGGGTGCTGTGTATTGTAGTATCCTTCCTTCCCTCCCTCCCTCCCCCATCACTACTAAAACGACACGACACGCAATGGTTCTCCAGAGAGGCAAACATTTTAGGGTAAGGTGTAACTCGATATAAGTATAGGAGAAAAGAAAATATTTACCTGTGAATGGATGGGCTATTTTTTTATTTTTTTATTAAGGAGGTATACTTTTGATAGACTGGAGAGCCCCTCAATTCCTCCTAAAAAAAAAATATGCCAGGAAATAAACAGACCCATGCAGATCAAGAAAAATAATAATAATAGTATCCTGTTTCCTGGAATAGTTTGGAGGAATTAATATGCTCCAGAATTACCACCCGAAATATTGTGCTATGTTCTCCCTTAAGGTGTTCGTGTATTTGTTGTTGTTATTGTTGTTGTTGTTATTATGTTTAGGAAATCTGATGCTGTAAAGAGATGGTCATTCTCGAGTGGTTCGGATACTTGAAGAGCATTATTATTGTTGTTGTTGTTGTTGTTGTTGTTGTTGTTGTTGTTGTTCGAGACCATTTATTATTATTATTATTATTATTATTATTATCATTATTATTATTATTATTATTATTATTATTATTATTATTATTATTATTATTATTATTATTATTATTATTATTATTATTATTATTATTATTATTATTTTTATTTTTATTATCATTATCATTATCATTATCATTATTATTTTCATTATTTTTATTATCATTATCATTATTATTGTTATTAATGTTATTATTTTTATTACTATTATTATTATTATTATTATTATTATTATTATTATTATTATTATTATTATTATTATTATTATTATTATTATTATTATTATTATTATTATTATTTGAGGGGGAGGGACAAAAATAGCTATGATTAATGTGCGAATGAATAACTGATATGTATAGGAAAATGAAGAGACTAACTACACTATATGCACATGTTAGACAAATAAAATTATAGTTATTTCATACGAGGACATTCTGAAACACAGTTGATGGCAAGAACAATCGTACAGTACATACACACATTACATTACATCAGTACAATAAGCAACATTATCAACAACTTATCATATATCCTCCACCCGACAACAACACTATCAACAACCTATCACAAAAAAAAAAGGAAAAAAAAAAAAAAACAGTCTCCATCACAAAGTCGAACGAAAAATAATTGTCTCCTTCACAAAGTCAATATATTTACATGGGATAAATAATTCCGATGCATATGTACAGTTGGTCACAGGAATTATCACACAGGCTATATGGAAAGAATGGGTAATTATTCTGAAAGTATTGCAATGAATGGAAAGAGAGGTCATTATTATTATTCTGAAAGTATTGCAATGAATGGTCTACCAAGTGACGCTGTGATTACCAAACAACAAACCTAATAATTATAATAATAATAATGTTGTATTGCAGTTACGTAGTCTTACATTTTCTATATGTTGTAACCCCTCGAAAACAAGAGCGTATGTGGTGTATGTATGTGGTGTATGTATGTTGTGTATGTATGTATGTGGTGTATGTATGTGGTGTATGTATGTGGTGTATGTATGTGGTGTATGTATGTGGTGTATGTATGTGGTGTATGTATGTGGTGTATGTACAGTATGTGGTGTATGTATGTGGTGTATGTATGTGGTGTGTGTATGTATGTGGTATATGTATGTGGTGTATGTATGTGGTATATGTATGTGGTGTATGTATGTATGTGGCGTACAGTCGGCCTCTGGAATTTGTACACAGAGCATTGGTTAAAAGGTGTTTTCATTCTGCACATACTGTAGGCATTGTTTTGCTGACTGACTCAAGTATTACCCAAATAACATTACTAGAAAAGTTTGGGGTTAGAAAATTGTTGTACTGAATTTTCTAGTTGCTACGAACCCTTGATGCCACAGTGGTGTATACGAATTCTTGAGGCCGACTGTACCTCATCACACACTGAATATCGTTTAAATAACAAGGAAAGATTTGTTAAGGGAATAATTATTTTGTTGGTAAATTGGAAGGTGTATGATTCCTCCTAACTATGCCAGAAAACAGACGCCCTCAATGGTACTAATAAGGGATCTGTTTCATGGCTTAGTTTGGAGGAATCAGTAGTCTTCCAATTCACCAACAAAAGAATCACACCTTAAGATCACAATATATATTATCTACCATGGGAAGTGTACTCTATAAAAATTATAATGGTGGATGGAGTAGTAGGGATTCATCTTAGAAATATAGTAATGAGTTGTGTGTAAGAGACCCTGTATGTAATGTAGTCAGAAAATTGGAGGTAAGAGAGTCCATAAAATATTGCCACGAAACGTCACCTATTATAGAAAGAGCGTGTTTCGTGGCATAGTCAGTAGGAATCAGAAGCCTCCAATTCTCATACACGAACGAGTGGTGGAGAGAGACGGAAGTTATAATCTGTAGAGTGGAGCGGATGGAAGAACACGGAAGGAAGGAAGGAAGGAAGGAATGAGTACAAGATGTGTAATGGGAGCTTTGGCTTGATGATTGCCAGGCTGAAGGTGACGTCTGGAAGGTGGTGTGTGTGTGTGTGTGTGTGTGTAAGAGACGTCTGGGATGAGTGGGTGTGTTAGTATTAGTGGCCCGTTTAGAGACGTCTGAGATGTGTTTGTGGGTGTGGCCTGGTAAGAAAGTGGGAGGGAGGGAGGGAGGGAAATTTTTTTGACGGATTGTTTTGATGTTAATGAAGGGTGGTGGTGATGTCAATAATTATTTTTTTTTAAAGATTGTGTTAAGTAGGGCAGCTGACAGGCACTTCAATACACGATACTAACAAGCGTTATGATATCGATACGAGTTACTGATTAATACAGGATATAGACAGCCTGGGGCATGCAAGGAGGAAATGGATGTGGCAATGAGTGAGGTGGTTGAGTTGCCATCTGTGAGTGGAAACATGAAAGCATTGGAGAGAATTTTATACAGGAAGGCGGCTCTACTTTGCTAACATTTTACATAACCTAGTGTCCAGTATTCATAATTTGAAGTTAAAAGAAAAAATAGAAGATTATAAATGAATGATTAAATTGTTCGTGTAGACTGAAATAGAATGTGTATTATCTAAATGTCCTTCAGCAAAGAAACAACATGATACAAGTCAGTGATAATATATACCTTAACAGTCACACAACCTTGTCTCGATAAATAGTGTCATTATTTTTTCTTTTCCTCGTCCCACCAACCATTATCAGTTTCTCTGGCTGTTGATATTTAAGTGGATATTCTTTTGTAGGTGAATTGGAAAGTCTCTGAATCCTCGGAACTATTCCAATAAACAGATCCCCTAATAGTATACCAATGAAAGGGTCTGTTTTCTGCATAGTTTGGAGAAATCAGTAGCCTTACAATTTGCCAACAAGAGATTATCCCCATAAGAGGATCGTACACTTTTGGTACGTCAAACACCAGATGATATAAAACACGTGAAAAAAAAAATAATGGATATAATTATGATATGCAAAGATACTCACAGTCAAAGAAAAATAAGAAGAGTTACACAGTTCTCTCCACTACTGCATCTCTCTCTCTCTCTCTCTCTCTCTCTCTCTCTCTCTCTCTCTCAAAGAACAATAAGAAGAGTTACACAGTTCTCTCCACTGCTGCATCTCTCTCTCTCTCTCTCTCTCTCTCTCTCTCTCTCTCTCTCTCTCTCCACACACAGGGAGGTGACGTTACCACTATGCTCCTTCCTTCAAGTGTGAGTGAAGGCTGAATAAGTTACCCTCGTGGAGTCAAGGCAATACATACGGTAACTTTAATGAATGAGGGGGAAGGGAGCTGTGGTGATACACTTAATTAAGGCACCCTGTGATGTAGTCAGAAAATTGGAGGTATACGAGTCCTTCAAATATTGCCAGGAAACACCACCAATATGGAATGAGCTTGTTTCGTGGCATGGTCAGGAGGAATCAGAAGCCTCTACTTTACTTTTCTTTTCATACACGATTACTGGCTCCTTAATCCACGAGTCGAGACATTTTGGATTTACACACTTAGGAGAGAGAGAGAGAGAGAGAGAGAGAGAGAGAGAGAGAGAGAGAGAGTATGGCCTTTGTAAATCTGGAGTTAATGATTCCTCCAAACTATTCTAGGCAACAGGCCACCAATATCTTTGTTAATCTGGTCCTGTTTCCTGACATATTTTGGAGGAATCAAGGCACTCTAATGTACCAAACGTATACCAATTTGGGAGGGAGGTTGGTTAGCAAATGTATATACTTTACCTTTGTTCTTTATTTGTTTGGGGTGTACTTAAAGATGTGCAAAGTCGGCTTCATGACACCTCTTTATAGGGGAAGAGAGGAGATAAGATTGTGTAGAAATTATAGAGGAATATTAATATGATCGTTTTAGCATAGTTGGGAAGTTGTAGTGTAAAATACGTACTGTACAAGAATCCCACCTGGACCACCTCTTCACTTGGCTTGGCTAACGTGGCAACAGCGCTTCGTTTGTGTGAGCTCCTGTGCATTTACAAGACAATATTTCGAATAGGCAAAGCTTCATCTTCCGTATTCGGGTCGGAGTAAGGTAGAGGAAGTGGAGGGGGAGGGACAGGGGGCTTGGTGAGTGGAAGGTGGTAATACAACAATACAGCCATTCTAATATATCAATGATGTGTTATCCCCCAAGTAATACAAATTTATTTACATATATTCATTTTTGCAAACACCTGACTACACACTTGGGCACCAAATATAGTTTACTTCATCACTCATTACAGACAACAAACATCCTACTCTAGCACCTCGTTTCTCTCTCTCCTGCTTCTCAGTTTACACACACATACACACACAGACACTATCAGGTTGGTATAAAGCCGTGACGTTGCATATTATCTGTTGTTATATATGCTTTTATCTAACACTGAAAACCGTGTCAAAATAAAATAATTATCACTTCATAATTTATTCGGTTTACGTCTGCCAGTAAGAAAATATTAATTGCTCTTACAGCAATATTGACACGGTATGTACACTCGCGGTCAGAAATTGTGTCCCGATCCCCTGGCAAGATGAATCGCAAAGAGTCTAGCTTTGAAGGTTCGAACAACAACAACTGTGCGTCTCCCTACAACACACATTTGTTCGAATCATGAAAGCTTGGCTAGTTGCTATTCATCGTGCCAAGGGATCAGCAGGACACAATTTCTCACCGCGAGTGTACAGTATATTAACAGTGATATAATTTGTTCCTAGGTAATGAGGCGTTCAGTGACAGACCACAAGAGGGAGGTGGTGCTCTGTCATATCCCTAAAAGTATCATTGTGTGTTTAGTTATCACTGTAAAGTTTATTAGTTCATTTACTGTAAGTAATTAGTTAAACTTTACATGCCATAGAACATCATTCATACGGGTATTAAATGTTAAAACCAGCTTGACTGAAACTCTCCTCTTAATATATACTGAAATGAAGAGCCATCTATGGTTGGATTCTGAGTCGGTAATATTCATATAAATAAAACATCAGATCCATTACAGCTGAGATGTATACAACACCTCGGTATAACCATATATTTACTGTCAATACAACTGATTGTCGAATCCGAATCCGACCACAGATGTTTCATAATAATTACGACTCCGATGCCGACTATGACTCCAACTGAATTAATAATAAAAATACATTTTCATAGATTTACTCATACATATCATTGCCTGTACTGAGAGAGAGAGAGAGAGAGAGAGAGAGAGAGAGAGAGAGTGGTGCTAGTGCAGGTTGTTTGGTGTCAAGTGTGCAGTCAGGTGTCTACAAAAATAAATATATGTAATTTTTTTTTGTATTACTTGGGGGATAACACACCATTGATATGTTAATAAATATAGTCTGTCAATGTTTTTTTTTTCATTAATAGGTGCCAGCACAATCATAAATATAAGTGGTGAGATTATATCGATTCTTCACGCTGGTTATCAGTGTTATTATTATGTCTATCAACTACTCTAAACAGGTATATAAAGGAAAAGTGTTTGCATTATCGAATAGCAACTTTGTTTAGAAATTTTAGATGATGTAATGGGTGTAGTGGGAGTTATGGAATTCACGCGTGCGTATTAAGCCAGCGCGCTAACCTTGAACCTTCTCCCCCGCACGACGCCATGTTTGATTATCTTGTGTGTGTGTTCTATTTATCATTCATATCTCCGCGCATCCGAGGTTCTGCGCATTCCAAGTGAAAGGTAAAGTGAGATTAAACATTGTAGAGTGATATTTACCAATCAAACGTATAATATTTTTGTGTTATGAGTATAAATATATTGTACTTAGCGTCTGGTTGCAGGGTTGCTTGCTGCACTCCCCTGATTCGTACTTATCTCACACTTTACACGTGTACGAGGCCTTGGAGGTCAACAGAACCATGATAAAGACATTCCTCGTGAAAAGTTACGCCTATGGTCCAATTTTAGTGCTGTTTGGTCCACTGGTTTGGTGAGCTATAACGGACATAGCCACATACATACATACATAGTCAAATACATACATACATAGTCACATACATACATACATAGTCACATACGACAGTCACAAATATTACTATAGATTGTTGTATTGTTGCATTAGCACATGTGACTCCTCTTCTCTGTACTGCCACCACCCCTCCTTCCACCCACCAAGCCGTATGTCCCCCCCCCTCCCCCACTTCCCCTTTCTCCGACCCGAATAAGGAAGATGAAGCTTTGCCGATTCGAAATATTGTCTTGTGTATGCATAAACGAAGCGCTGTTGCCACGTTAGCCAAGTCAGGTGAGGGGGTGGCCCAGGTGGAACTATTGTTGAGTATACAGTCGGCAGCAAAAGTCGTATCACCACATCTGCCAAGTCATGAAGTACAGTATGGAAATATAAGCTTCACAAATTCGTAAAATGAAAACCCAGAGTAGTTTTATTAATTTTCTCCCTGGATATTGTAATTCTGTGTTGGTGGTGAGTGTCTTGGTTCAATTATTATCCCTTACGTTAACCTTTAAGAAACGCTAAGTGAGGTGACACGACTTTTGCCACCGACTGTACGTC
Organism: Petrolisthes cinctipes; assembly: GCA_033782935.1. NCBI lineage: Eukaryota > Metazoa > Arthropoda > Malacostraca > Decapoda > Porcellanidae > Petrolisthes > Petrolisthes cinctipes. The sequence goes on along the minus strand of JAWQEG010001881.1, from coordinate 11,330 downwards.
CAGATCTGACACATGGCACGGATGGAGAGTCATGAGAGGGATGGTTAGAGAAAGGGTATAGAAAGTTGAAGTGGAATAAATGGGAAGGAGAGACAGACAAAAAAAATATATATATATATAATCGTGGAGGGATGGAATGGGGAAGTATATGTGTGTGAGTTACTTTTTTTTTTTTTTTACAATAAGGTGGAATTGAAAGCAGGGCTGTACTTTTACTGGAATATAACAGAGCATCATGGAGGAGATCCACTGACTAAGTACCCATCAACATCTCAGAGATATTTGTGTGTACCTGGGATTTGGTCTAATATCAAAAGGCTCGCTGTTTATTTATACTCAAACCAATTATCACTCCTGGGCGACCCCCAAAAAAAAAATGTAAAAATAGAATGACGAGAGTATTATAAGTTCATCTTTGGCCAAAATAGACTGAAATTAAGGACCCTGTGATCGTGAACAAGAATTGGAGGCTTCTGATTCCTCCTGACTATGCCACGAAACAAGCTCTTTCCATACAGGTGTTGTTTCGTGGGAATATTTTGAAGGACTCGTTTACCTCCAATTTTCTGACTACATCACTGGGCCCCTTAAGGTGGAAATTTGGTGTTGGTAAATCTGGAGCAACTGAATCCTCCAAACAATTCCAAGCAACAGGACACCATTATATTAGTCCATCTGGTTCTGTTTCCTGGCATACTTTGGAGGAATCAAGGCACTCCAATGTAACAAAAGCGAATTACCCCCTTAACTGGGTGTGGTGTTCTGTTGTGGTGGTCAGTCAGACGGTGGGTGGTCAGACCTCCAAATGACTATGAAGGGTGTAGACGGGTTTTCAGCTTATGTGTGTGAGTGTGTGGTGGGGGTGTCTAGTGTGTGTGTGAGTGTGTGGTGGGGGTGTCTAGTGTGTGTGTGTGGTGGGTGTGTGTGTGTGGTGGCTTGTGTGGGTGTGTGTGTGTGTGTGTGTGGTGGCTTGTGTGTGTGTGTGTGTGTGTGTGTGTGTGTGTGTGTGTGTGTGTGTGTGTGACTGTGCAGTGTGTGTGTGTGTGTGTGGTGGCTTGTGTGGGTGTGTGTGGCTTGTGTGTGTGTGGCTGGTTGTGAAGGATTGAAGGGGGACGCACAATGAGATTACTCTTATAATTCATGAGTGTGTTCATAATGAGTACGTCAGCGATACATGGGAACGAACTAAGCTGGAAGGTAGGCCAGGTCCGACAGACAGACAGGCATGCAACACAGGCAGACAGGTAGGCAGGAAAAACAGGTAGGGAGGCAGGCAGGAAAAACAGAGTAGAGATATAAGGAGATGTAGGCAGGAAGGAAAATCAGGCAGGCAGGAAATAGACAAGGGAGTCGACCAGCAGAAGAGAGAGAGGGAGAGAGAGAGAGAGAGAGAGAGAGAGAGAGAGAGAGAGAGAGAGAGAGAGAGAGGCAGGCAAGCAGGCAGGCAGGCAGGCGGCAGGTTAGAATCCCTCGGCCACAGGAGGGTAATGCTGCCCCACGGGAGGTCCTCGCCAAAACAGAGAGGCAGGGAGGTGGAGGGAAGCTGGGGCACTGAGCCGAACCCTCCCCTTCTCTAACCTCACACTGACCTCAGGAACATAACAGGAGGGAGAATGAAGGTGGGAGCCGGCGGGGGGTTTAAGTTGAAGCCCTTCTTCCCTCCTCCCGTCTTCTTCCTTCTATATAACCATTACCTGTAGAACATAAAAGGAAGCTAAAAGCCTTAGCGAACACTCTCTCTCTTACCCATACTGTACCTTCACACTCATTCCCAGAGCATATTATTACTTTCATCAAAGTGATGGATAGGGAAGTGAAAGGAGTTACATATACAGAATAGAAACCTATCTCTCTCTCTCTCTCTCTCTCTCTCTCTCTCTCTCTCTCTCTCTCTCTCTCTCTCCTTAATGCAATGTTCCCTTTCAGAGCACCATAATGATATATATATATATATATATATATATATATATATATATATATACAGACACAGTATAGAGAGAGAGCAGAGAGCACATAAGTTGCCGACTATACCTGAGCGATTTCTCTTTGGCCTACTCTGGTTACAAGATAGTATGATAGTCAGACATAACAGACTTATCAATATACTTGTACAGTACAATAATAGCACCACATACATACCGTAACAGAACACCAGCAGTACACTTTGATTGAAACCATTCAAGGGGATAATACACTTTTGCTACATTAGAAAGCCTTGATTTTACTCCAGATTTGAACACTGTATTCTCCTCTTAAAGATTCACTGATCATTTTTTAGAGTTGGTGGTTTCTGATTCCTCCTGACTAAGCCACGAAACAAACTTCTTCAATATAGGTGCATGGTGTTTCGTGGCAATATTTGAAGGACTCACTTATAGCCTCCAGTTTTCTGACTAAATTAGAGGGTTCTCTATTGTGTTTGAAGAATTGTGTGTCATTCATTAAGGGACCCTGTGATGTAGTCAGAAAAGCGGAGGTTAGTGAGTCCTTCAAACATTGCCACGAAACATCACCTACATTGAAGGAGCTTGTTTCATGGCATAGTCAGGAGCAATCAGAAGCCTCCAATTTTCATACACGATCACAGGGTCCTCAACTCAAAGTCTAAGTATACCAAGTCGGGTTTGATGACGTCATGGTTTACTCAGGACGGAAAACAGGTAGAATTAGACTGAGAAAACATTGATAACAATTTTATTACTAATATGACTTATTATACGATTTTTTATATCATCTGTGTTATAATAATAATAATAATAATAATAATAATAATAATAATAATAATAATAATAATAACAACAATCATAATAATAATAATAATAATAATAACAATCATAGTAATAATAATAATAAAAAATAAAAATAATAATAATAATAATAATAATAATAATAATAATAACATTTACATTTATTAACAGTGTGACGTCATGGGCGGATCGGACCAGATTTCAACCCAAACTTAGCCGACCTGGTTTACTTAGACTTTACATCAACTCTTTCTCACATTTTGAACGTCTCTACATGACCGTACAACCACACTCAAATAACCACCGACACTCCCCTTCAGTTGGAGTATATCTTGGTAATAAAGAACAACACATGTATGATTTTGCTGCACCTAATAATAATAAAAATAAAAATAAAAATAAAAATAAAAATAATAATAATAATAATAATAATAATAATAATAATAATAATAATAACAATCATAATCATAATCATAATCATAATCATAATAATAATAATAATTGTGGGGGGTTGAGTTGACGTAAGGTGTTGTTGTATGATAAAATTTTGATATGATACTGATTTATTTGTACGATGGAAGGAAAGTGTCAGTGGTTATTTGATTGTGGCTGTACAGTCGGCAGCAAAAGTCGTGTCGCCTCACTCAGCACGTCTCCAAAGATAACATAAAGGTTAATTAATCATCACATTCACCATTCAGAAATACGATATCCAGGGGGTAAATTGATATTCTTCTCTGTGTTTTCAGTTTACGAGCCCGTGAAGCTTCTTACATTTCCATACTTATTTCATGACTTGGCAGATATAGCGACAGGACATTTGCCGTCGACTGTACATCCACAATAAAATAATCACCGACACTTTCCTTCCATCGTGCAAATAAATCAGTATCATATCAAAATATAATCATACAACAACACCTTACGTCAACTCAACCCCCTCAATTATTATTATGAGGTGCTGCAAAGTCATACACGTGTTGTTCTTTATTACCAAGATATTTACTACGATGGAAGGAAAGTGTCGGTGGATATTTATTTGATTGTGGCTGTTACATACATACCATACACACAGTACCATAA
>JAWQEG010001881.1:0-5000 GCA_033782935.1 Petrolisthes cinctipes | reverse complement strand
AGAAGGCAGGAGAGGGGTGGGATGGAGGGGAAAGAGAGGATTGGTGTGGAAAGGAGGGGAAGAGAGAAGGCAGGAGAGGGTGGGAAGGAGGGGGAAGAGAGAAGGGAGGGGGAAGAGAGAGGACTGGTGTGGGAAGGAAGGAAAGAGAAATGGCAGGAGAGGGTGGGATGGAGGGGGTAGAGAGAAGGTAGGAGAGGGTGGGAGGGAGGGGAAAGAGAGAAGGCAGGAGAGGGTGGGAGGGAGGAGGGAGGGGGAAGAGAGAGGAATGGTGTGGGAAGGAAAGAGAAATGGCAGGAGAGGGTGGGAGGGAGAGAAAAGAGAGAGGACTTTTGTGGGAAGGAGGGAAAGAGAGGACTGTTGTGTGAAGGAAGGAAAGAGAAGAATGCAAGAGAGTGAGAGAGGGACGGGAAAGATACTACTGAGAAAAAGGGAAGCATGAGAGAACTGGGGATTATAATGATGTTGAAACTGTCATGAGTAAGAACAGGTAGAAGAGGGGGGGGGGGTGGAATTCCAGGAAGAGAGAGAAGACAATAAAAATAAAGGAAGGAATTAAGCAAGTATACCCAGAAAATTGAAAGGAAGAATATTTTCAGTTGGTCAGTTTGGGTTCAAGTTTATAGTGGCCGAGGAGACTGAATGAAAAGTTGAGAGCTGACAATACCGTCTGGAATATAAGTCAGTGAAGTATCAGTATAAGGAAGAAGTTATAAAGTATCTCAGAGTGGGGAAGAGAGTACGGTATTCACACAACGAAAAGGGGGAAGGAAGGAGGGTAGAGAGAGGTAAGAAAGAGAGGGAGGGAGGGAGGGAGGAAGGAAGGGAGGCAGCTGTGTGTAAGGAGGGAGTGAGGAGGGTGAAGGCAGGGCAGGGGTGGGAAGGTTCAGGTAGCAGACAAGGAGGAGGCCGCAGGTAATCCCAGCCGTGAGGGAGGGAGTGTATAAAGGTGGGATTTGATTTGTGCCCTATAGGTGGAAATTTATACTCTCTCTTTCCCAGCACTGTGTATCCTGTTAGAGTGAACATACCTGCTGGCCATTGCTTCAGTACATGGAATAGAAAATAGGAGAATATACACAGGTTGTAGTCATATGTGTTCAGTGATGCCTCCATGAAATTCAACCCTTGGTAAACAAATATTAATATACAGTGATTTATGAATACATATTATGTGGTTGAATTTGTGTCTGGTCTGAGTGCCGTGGTGTTGCTGTCTTACCTTTTATCTGATATTACTTCATCCCTTTCCATGGTGTTCCTTCCCTCTTCCCTTCCTTCCCTCCCTCTCTCCCTTAGTCACTCCCTCCCCCCTTCCCTTCCTCTCTCCCTTAGTCACTCCCTCCCCCCTTTCCCTTCCTCTCTCCCTTACTCATTCCCTCCCCCTTTCCCTTCCTCTCTCCCTTACTCATTCCCTCCCCCTTCCCTTCCTCTCTCCCTTAGTCACTCCCTCCCCCCTTCCCTTCCTCTCTCCCTTAGTCACTCCCTCCCCCCTTCCCTTCCTCTCTCCCTTACTCACTCACTCCCCCCTTCCCTTCCTCTCTCCCTTAGTCACTCCCTCCCCCCTTCCCTTCCTCTCTCCCTTACTCATTCCCTCCCTCCCTCACTCGCTCCTTCCCTATAGACTCACAAGTACTGTCGCCTCTCCTGGTTGATGGGGAATGAGATTAATAGCATCGTGAATGAAAGATAGGTAAACCCTTCCTTCTCCCTGTCTATAAAAAAAAAATTACAATGACCAATAGTTCTGCTGCTGCTTAATATATTTCCTTTGTATTTCCTTTATATTCCAAAAGATCTGCAAACTAATAAAATTAATTTATCTGCTCGTGTATGTATGAATTTTAGAGTTATCACCAGACAGAAAAGGAATTAGACAAGACATTAGACCATGACTGGATAATTTATGCCAACAGTAAATTTATCCTATTTATTGCAGGTGTAAATGACATTCTAAAGAACAAAAACTTCCTGTGTTGTCTCCTACGTACGATATTTTGATCTACAAGTCTCTAATAAGAGTTACCTGATTTGTAAAGAGGCTAATGTATTTATAATGACTCGTAAAATGGTTGTATATGAGTTATTGATGCCAGCCTTCTGTCTTCAGGAAGTTATTGTAATGTATGACTGGAATGTATTGTAATGTATGACTGGAATGTATTGTAATGTATGACTGGAATGTATTGTAATGTATGACTGGAAGGTATTGTAATGTATGACTGGAATGTATTGTAATGTATGACTGGAAGGTATTGTAATGTATGACTGGAATGTATTATAGTGTATGAGGTAAGGGTTATAGCTTAAGGGGGTGCGGAAATAGGGGGACAGGCTTGGGGGGGGGTTAGGGGGGTGCGGGAATAGGGGACAGGCTTTCTACCCACCCCAAGCCTGTCCCCCAATTCTCGTACCCCCCCCAGTCCCCCCCCCCCAAGCCTGTCCCCTACTCCCGCACCCCCTTAATGGGTTTATGACGTAAGGGTTTTAGCTTAGTTAACAATTCAACGTGACGATGAAAGGGGAGAGTATAAATAGAGTCTTGCATAGGAAAGGATGAGTGATAAATGAAGGATAAGGATGAGTGATAAATGAAGGATAAACCCAGGCAGAGTCCAAACATTGCTGGTTCATTGATAATTATTATGATATGTGGGTGTTATTCTTGTCATCTATATAATAATGTGTTGATTCAGGATACCTGTGATCGTTTATGAGACTTGGTGGCTCCTGGTTACTTCCTGTCTATGCCACGAAACAAAGTCCTTCAATATAGGTGGTGTTTCGTGGCAATATTTGAAGGACCCACTAACCTCCAATATATTTCTTACTACATCACGGGGCCCCAAGTTTTCAGTGTAGGTTTGTTGGGTCTGTTGGTTTGGGAAGGAAGGATCCTAGGTAAGTGAGTGAGTGAGTGGTTGTTTGTATGTAATGGGGGAATGTTGAGAGGTATAGGTAAGTGGGAAGGAGGGTAAAGTGACTGAGGAAAATCGCAGGAAGGTGTGAGGGAGAGGGGCAGGATGGAGGGGGAGGGAGGGGGAGGGAGAGGAACATAAGGCAGAGGAGGGAGAGGAAGAGGGACAGGGGCAGGAGGGAGGGAGAGGAACAGTAGGCAGAGGAGGGAGAGGAAGAGGGACAGGGGCAGGAGGGAGAGGAACAGAAGGCAGAGGAGGGAGAGGAAGAGGGACAGGGACAGGAGGGAGAGGGACCAAGGGAAGGAGGCTGCGGTCGCTTTATGTCCTTACCTGCCCACCTCCCTTCCCTTCCTAGTCAACAGGTAGTTATCAGGTTCAGGGCAGGACTATATAGTGAGGTTCCTGGGTGGGCAAGGTATGGTATCCAGGCAGAGTGGTGGTGTTTGTGGCAGTGGTAGTGGTAGTGGTGGTGGTGGTGGTAGTGGTGGTAGTGGTGGTGGTGGTAGTGGTATGGTTGTGGTGGTGGTTGTGGTAGTAGTAGTGGTGGTGGTGGTTGTGGTAGTAGTAGTGGTGGTAGTAGCGGTGGTGGTGGTGGTAGTAGTAGTGGTGGTGGTAGTAGTAGTGGTAGTAGTAGTAGTAGTGGTGGTGGTAGTAGTAGTAGTGGTGGTGGTAGTAGTGGTAGTAGTAGTAGTAGTAGCCTGGACCACCAGTTACTATGGTCTTGGCCATATTGTGCCCATCCCATTGTTTATGACGGTGTTTTCGCTTCTCACTTGATGATTAGGGGTAATAGGATCGAGATACCTAGGTGGACCTGAGAGTGAGGCCAGCAACAGGTGAATGTAGAAGTATGTGGGAAACTAAAAGAAATATATCCTATGGAGTTTAACAAAATCATTCTAATAAAAGAAATATATCCTATGGAGTTTAACAAAATCACGCTAATAAGACAATTCCATGTGATTTATTAATAATTGGTCTCTCTTGGATTGACATGTGAAAAAATCGTGTTAGATATTGCACATTTTCTACAAAGATAAACAAAGAATGAGCACAGTTGAGATGGTACAACAGGAGAGCGAGTGAACTGAGAGGAAGGAAGGAAGGTAAAGCATTTGCAGTTTGCAGAGGATAGGGAGGGCACTGGAGGCGGACAGAGGAAGAGGAGGAGGAGGAGGAATAACCAGGAAAACTGATGACGGTATTAGGAAGAGTACGTGAGGGGAGGAAAAACAGAGGCGGAGGAAAGGAGTGCATGTAGAGAGGACAAACTGAGGAAGAGGAAGAGAGCATGAGGGGAGGAAGAGTGCATGTAGAGAGGACAAACTGAGGCGGAAGAAGAGTACATGAGGGGAGGACAACTGAGGGTTCACGTGGAATGAGTAAAAACCTTTTGTTATGGATGGTGGTGTTGTTATTAGAGTAGGAGGATCAATTCATTATGGAGATATGTTGGCTTAAGGGGTGAAATTTGGTGTTGGTAAATGTGGAGCAGCTGAATCCTCCAAACAATTCCAAGCAACAGGACACCATTATATTTGTCCATCTGGTTCTGTTTCCGAGCATACTTTGGAGGAATCAAGGCAGTTCAATGTAACAAAAGTGAATTATACGCCCTTAACTTCAGCGGTGAATGGAGGTCAGGATTTTTCTTAATATTAATGGGGTCGTTTCATGTAGGGTAATTGAAGGGATACTACTGCATTCTACAAACTATACAACATGACAGGTTTCCTAATAGTATACTGAAGTTGTAAGTTTCATGGAAAAGCTTGTGGGAATCAATGGTCTTCCAAGTCACTTAATTAACTTCACATAGATCCAGTTAATTAAGGAAGAATAATATATCACTGTCTGATCAGATAGTTTTTAAGTATGCTAATTTAAGTTAAAAAAAATTACGACAGTATAATAATTTTGCTGTATTGTTATCTATTATGTTGTACCACACGACTGCAGAAGAGAGAGAGAGAGAGAGAGAGAGAGAGAGAGAGAGAGAGAGAGAGAGAGAGCTGTGTGTCATGGAGAGTGTGAGTCCAGCTGAGGAGAAATGCTCGCCTTTGAGATTAATGGCAGAGGGAGACG
>JAWQEG010001880.1:5000-73604 GCA_033782935.1 Petrolisthes cinctipes | reverse complement strand
GTGAGTGATGAGGGTAGAGATGTAATGTGAATGAATGAGGGGAGAAGATGAATAATGAGTATGATAAAAGATGAATGATAATTGTGACTCTCTGGTAATTAGGTTAGATGAGTGATGAGTGTATGAGTAGTGTGCGTGATGAGTATATGAGAGGTGAATGTGAGTATTTATGAGTATATTTGGATTTTGTAGGATTGAATGAGTGAATTTGTGTATGAGGGGGTGTGGTGATTGTTGTGAGGAAAGTGAGATTGTAGCATAATTACTCCTTGTGTGAAGCAGTGAATGTGTATTAAAATTTGTGAGTGTATGAGTAAGTTGTAAAGTGAATGTGTATTAAAATTAGCGAGTGTATGAGTAAGTTGTAAAGTGAATGAATGAACGAGAACGAGAGTGAGTAATAGCAGAGGTAAGTGTATGGGTAAGTGCTAGAGTGAATGAGACTTCGATTGAGTGAGTAAGTGAGTTGTGGAGTTACATAGAGTCAATGAGTACAAGAATGAGTGAGTGAGTTGTGGAGTGAGTACTAGAGTGAACGAGTGAAATCAAGAGTGAGTGAGTTATGGAGTGAGTGCTAGAGAGTGAACGAGTGAGAGATTGATTGAGAACAAGAGTGAGTAAGTGAGTTGTGGAGTGAGTACTACGAGTGAGTGAGTGATTCAAGAAGTATACAAGAGTGAGTAAGTGAGTTGTGGAGTGAGTGCTAGAGTGAACGAGTGATTCAATGAGTACAAAAATGAGTAAGTGAGTTGTGGAGTGAATGCTACAAATGAGTGAGTGATTCAATGAGTATACAAGAGTGAGTGAGTTGTGGAGTGAGTGAGTGAGTATACAAGAGTGAGTGAACCCCGCCAACACATGCACCACCAAGGTCTCCTCCCAGTCTCTCCCCCCAGAAGAATCTCAATATTAACTCTGCTTTTCTCTGTTGTCTCTTTTTTTCCCCCCCTGTGTGGTGTGGGCGGGCATGACAGGGGTGACATGAGGGGAAGTATGAGTGAGTGTGGTGAGGGGTGCGATCGGTGGAGGGTGGGAGACGTACAACACACCGCTTGGCCAACGCCGCACAGTAACGCCAGTTTTGGCAGCTTACAGAAGCAGGTGTCCATCATGAGTAGCAACCTCACCGCCAAGATTGACGAGATCCAGTGCCACCAACACGCCGACACCAGCGCCGCCCTGCACGCTATCAGGTCAGTCACCAGGACGGGAAAAAAAAAAAAGTGAAAAAAAAAAAAAAAAAAAAAAGGTAAATATAAAAAGTAAAAAAAAATAATTGTAATAAAGAATAAAATAAATGAATAAGTAAATAAGGAAATACGAAAAAAAGTTAAGGAGTGTTATCTCAGTGTCATCGAAATAGGTCTTGAATATTGTCATCAAAACAAAAGGTCTTAAGTATTGCTTCGATGGATAAGAAAACCAACAGTGTAATGTTTTTTTTTCTGTTTCTCTTTTTTCTTTCTATTTTACAACAACATTTGAGAGGGTCAGGAAGGGGGGGTGGGGTGGGGTGGGGGTTAGTGTTGCAGCCTTGTGAGTTTTTTTTTTTTTTTTCTAATTTAACAACAACATTTAGGGTTGGTGAGGGGCGGAGGGGAGCAGCGGGGCGGAGTTAGTGTTGCAATTTTTTTTTTTTTTTTTTTTTTCATATTTAACAACACAATCTGGGAGGGGTCAGGCAGAAGGAGGGGAAGGGAGGGGTGGTGGTTAGGTGAGGGGTGACATGGGTTGAGTTAGAGTTGTAACCTTGTCTGTTTTTTGTTTTTCATATTTAACAACACAATCTGGGGAGGGTCAGGCAGGAGGAGGAGGAGAGGGATGGAGGGGGTCAGGCAGGAGGAGGAGGAGAGGGATGGAGGGGGGGGTCAGGCAGGAGGAGGGGAGGGGGAGGGGGGGTCAGGCAGGAGGAGAGAGGGATGGAGGGGGCGGTGGTTAGGTGAGTAGGAGGGGACATGGATGGGGTCGAGTTTTAGTTATAGTGTTGCAGCCATGTCTCGGGTTTTGGTGTTTCAGGTCACAACTGCAGGAGCTGAACAAGAGCGTACAGACGTGTCAGAGCGAAGTGGTGGAGGTGAAGAGGGACATGGTGGCTATCAAGCAGGAGATAGACACGCTGCAGGCGGCCAAGGAGGAGATAGAGGAGCTGAGGAACGCCGTGATCGCCTGGAGGAGCAAACACGAAGGAGGAAGATAAGGCTACTTGAACAGGTACCCTTTCTCTCTCCATCTTTCCCTCTCTCTCATTCTCTCAATATCTTTCTAAGGTTCTCTCATATTATCCTAGTTCTTCTGTGACTGTCTTCTTTCATGTATTCATTGTTTGTTCATGCTCATTGTCTCTCATCTCTCGTCTCTTTCTTTTTCTCCCTCTTCTGTGTCTGTCCTTCCTTTTTTTTTTTCATGTTTTCATTCTCACTGTCTCTCATCATTGTCTCTCTTCTTCTGTCACTGTCTTTTATCAGTCTCATTTCATTTTCTCATCTCTGTCATTCTCTCTCTCTCTCTCTCTCTCTCTCTCTCTCTCTCTCTCTCTCTCTCTCTCTCTCTCTCTCTCTCTCTCTCTCTCTCTCTCTCTCTCTCTCTCTCTCTCTCTCTCTCTCTCTCTCTCTCTCTCTCTCTCTCTCTCTCTCTCTCTCTCTCTCTCTCTCTCTCTCTCTCTCTCTCTCTCTCTCTCTCTCTCTCTCTCTCTCTCATTACCTTCCATGTCTCCCGTAGAGGTTGTAATATATATCATTATCCCCTTCTCCCCCCTCTCCCTCTTTCCCTTTCTCCCTGTCACACTCATCACCCCACTCCCTATCATTTTCCTCTCCCTCCCCTCCCCCGCCCTGCTCATTGCCCCTCCCTTTTCCTTACTCTGCTTTTCATTCTACGCCCCTAACCTACCTATTACTCAGCCAACCTTTTTCTACCCTTTTCTGCCACCCTTTTAATACCACTACGAAGGAAACAGCTGTACAGGTGTGGACAAAGGCACTCAGTAGACTTACACAGCTGTCTATCAAGTGTTGTAGTAGGAAACAACGTAAATTTAATCCCCTGATCAGTAGCTTCATACTAAAACCTGGCTTGGTATTTTCTCATTCACTTATTCGCCCTGTAAATGATTATATTATGTAGTATCAGTATTATCATGTTTTAAGCAAGTGGTCCTGTTTCTAATTATTAATTAAATGTTTCTCGATAAATCATTACATACGTGGCTTGATAGAGTGGTTCAATTATTTTTTTTTTTTTTTACTTCCACGCTTTACAGACACGGGTGAGAACTTGTCAATATCTGTACGTGTTTTAACTTTTAAAATTAACCATCCTCTTAATTTCCTGCATGATCACACCCATGTTATTTAGTTTTTGTTGTTGTCGTAATACGTATGTGAGGTACAGACACAACATAAGGCGTTTCTCAGTTAGTGTTGTGTAGAAAGTTATTACGGTCACCTGGTTGGGATGCTAAGTTGGTGTAAGTATTAATGTGGTCGGGGAAAATATCGTGTCTTCATTCCTGACCTTCTAAATGTTGGGAGAGATGAGTCAAAGTAGCAGGGATAGCTTCAGAGGGTTGGGTCACTGTGGTATGATAGACAACGGATCACTGCTTCAGGGGTAATTCACTTTGGTTACATTGGAGAGCCTTGATTCCCCAAAGTATGCCAGGAAACAGGACCAGATGAACGAAAATAATGGATATCCTCCACTATTTAATCTTCAACCCTTTATTGAGCGTACCCCTAGTCCTCAAACCCTTACCACTACCCCTCGACCACCACTCACCCTCGGTCCTCCCCTGAAACTCGCACCTCACAACCTCAAACATTTCACCCCCATCGCCAACCCCTAAATATCTCACCCCTACCACACCCTCTCACTCATCCCCCACCATAACAACCCCTCACTCACCCCCCACCATAACAACCCCTCACTCACCCCCCACCATAACAACCCCTCACTCACCCCCCACCATAACAACCCCTCACTCACCCCCCACCATAACAACCCCTCACTCACCCCCCACCATAACAACCCCTCACTCACCCCCCACCATAACAACCCCTCACTCACCCCCCACCATAACAACCCCCACCATAACAACCCCTCACTCACCCCCCACCATAACAACCCTCACTCACCCCCCACCATAACAACCCCTCACTCACCCCCCACCATAACAACCCCTCACTCACCCCCTACCACAACCTCTCACTCACCCCTACCACAACCTCTCACTCACCCCCAACCTCCACCACAACCCCAAAACATCACAACCCCTACATCCCTGCTCTTTTGTCTATCTGTTGGAAAAATGGACGAGGTTTAGAATGAAGACAAGACAGGTTTTTTTTTTTGTTTTTTTTTGGCTGATAAGAAATTAATTCCCAGTCACTAACACCAGGTTTGACCCTTGAGCGAGTGATGATTATTAACCCGTGTTTAATAATAATAAAAATAATCTTGTGTTTGTACTTGACTTGAATCCTGGAGTGTACTGTACATGTTGTGAGTATGTTGTGTGTTTCCAGTTGGTGGTGGTCGTTGTGGTGTTGATGGTAGCATGTTAACTGGGGTATTGTGCTTGATTTGGTCTCCCCTCTCCCGCTTCTCTCCCTCCTCTCTCCCTTCCCTCCCTTTCTCCTCTCTCCCTTCCCCTCCCTTTTCTCCTCTCTCCCTTCCCCTCCCTTTTCTCCTCTCTCCCTTCTCTCCTCTCTCCTTCTCTCCTCTCTCCCTCCCTCTTCTCTCCCTCCTCTCTCCCTTCCCCTCCCGTATCTCCTCCTCTCTCCTCTCTTCTCTCCCTCACCTCACCTAACCTGCAACGTTGGTTTTATTAGTTACAGCTTTTCTGGTGTTATTGTTATTATTGTTGTTAATGTTGTTATTATTATTATTTAGTTTGTATGTAATAATTTGTTGTTGTTGTTGTTGTTAATTATTATTATTATTATTATTATTATTATGTTAATGTTATAAGCAGTTCATTTTTGTAATTCTTGTTATTTGCATAGCATAATGTTTGTTCGGTACCATAATGCAATCGCTGTAATAGAGTTTATTTGTATTATTATTATTATTGCATTATTATAAATTTTGCCATGTCGATGTTGTTACTGCAATTATTAATAAAGTATGGCTGTTTTCATAGTTATGGTTATTTTCCGCCCATATTTTTATTCCTGCTATGATTGCTACTCTATTTTATTATTATTATTATTATTATTATTATTATTATTATTAGTTTTTGGTACATTTTTTGTATTATTGTAATGAATTTATGTATCGTTATTGCTACGATTTTTGACCCCTACCCCCTTCCCCTTCCCCCCAACCGACCCCAACATTTTCTCTTACGTGACCCATTTCCCCCCACCGACCCTTCATTTTTTGTACCTGCCCCCTCCCATCCCCTTCCCTGCCTCCCCCCCTCCTCTCCTACCGTCCACTCATTTTCTGTTGCCTGGCCACCCCATCCATACCCCCCCAAACCAACCCCCCAAACCACCCCAATTCCTGTGTATGTTCTCACCACAATAAACTCTTTAAAAACAGCAACATCAATAAACTTAAAAAAACAAACATATTTTTGTCCTTTTATTTGCATCCCGCCTCGTATTTTTCGTTATTGTTGTTGTCTTTTGTACTATTGTTGTTTATGTCTTTTGTACTGTTGTTGTTTTTGTTTTTCCCCGCGCTGCTCTTTCGTTTTTTCGTTTGTTGGTTTCCCGAGGCTGTCTTCGTATGTGTGTGTGTGTGTGTTTATATTTTTTTATGCACACTGGCTCTTGTGGTAGCTCACTGGCTTTTACACACACACACACACACACACACACACGGTCGCATTTCCTCAACACACACACACACACACACACGGTCTTGGAAAGTTATAACTAAATGCACACACACACACACACACACACACACAAAGATAACATGTGTATAAATATTAGTGCTTTGTGTTTTCATTTGCAGCAAAATAAAAATGTATCCTTTTTCCCCCCTGCCTCCAAACCCATACTTGTGTTTATGCAGCATGTTTGTTGTTGTTGTGTGTGATTAATTTCTGCTTTAATGCAATCCTCCTTAACCAGCACAAGAGGGAATTCTATTAGGTATGGTGATGATCGTGGAAGGTTTTTTAAGGGACCCTGTGATGTAGCAGTCTGTAAATTTGGAAGTAAATGAGTCCTTCAAATATTGCCACGAAACACCACCTATGTGTAAGGAGCTTGTTTCGTGGCATAGTCAGGAGGAATCAAAAGCCTCCAATTCTCAAACACCATCACAGGTTTCTTAATTATTACGTTTGAATGTTTTGCAGAGGAGTGAATAATATTGAAGTATCCCATATCGTATCGTGAAGTCATACGTTGTTAAAGAGAACGAATTTAGTGGAGGAGAGACTTAGATAGCGTTTTTTTTTTTTTTTTCAATCTTCGTTGTTAAAAAGTAAAAAAAAAATTCTTCGTATTATACCACGAAACAGACTAGATCGTTTGTATAGTTTGGATTAATCTGTATGCTCTTTTTGTCATATAGTAATTATTATTTTTTTTTTTTCAATGCTACTACAACTGCTGCTTTTTATTTTAATCTCATGAATGAACTGAAAAAATCGTGAATGATCTGTCCAAATTCGGTCGAGGGTACTGTGTTTGAGGGAGTATAAGTCGAAGTAAGGGGGGGAAAGATTAATGATTGATGATGTTACGTAAGGTGTTCCAGTTGTGTGTGTGTTTGTGTAGAGAGAGAGAGGGGGGGGATAGATACTCTTCTTAATTTCAAGGGTGGCATGGTCAGGAGGAATCAGAAGCCTCCAATTTTTATACACGATCATAGGGTCCTTAAAATAAAATGTGGGAAGAGAAAGAGAGAGATGTGGGTTAGGATAAGTGGGAGGGAGGAAGGAAGACTGGGAGTGAGAGGGAATCAAGGAGGAGGGGGGCTTGTATGTGTGGAGAGGGAGTAGGGGAGGGAGGGAGAGAGGTGGAGGGAGGGAGGGGTAGTGAGAGGTCTTGCTGGAAAGAGGAATGGAGAGAGGCAGGGAAGGAAGGAAGAAAGGGGGGGAGAGAGAGAGAGAGAGGGGGGGAGGGAGGGAAGAACTGGAAAGGAAAGAGGAAGGGAGAGAGGGAGGAAAGATAGGAAGGAAGAGAGAGGGAAGGAAGGAAGGAAGGAAGGAAAGATAGGAAGGAAGGAAGGAAGGAAGGAAGGGAAGGAAGGAAGGAAGGGAGAGAGAGAGAGAGAGGGAGGGAGGGAGGGAGGGAGGGAACGAGCGAGCGAAGGAATTGGAAAGGAGAGAGGGAGGGAGGGAGGGAAGTAAGGGAGAGAGAGACAGAGAGAGGGAGGGAGGGAGAGGAAGATCTAGGTAGGGTTGCCAGTCAGTCACTCAGTTGATGTGAGAGTGTTTGGACGTGTGTGTGTGTATGTGTGTGTGTTTGTTTGTGATGGTGGTAGTGTTGGTTTCGCTCACTAGATGTCGTCATGTATAGTGTGGCACGACCTTTACCGCCCTCTGTGGTGAGTACTCTTACTACTATCTCTCACTCACTCAATGACTCATACTCTCACTTATACTCACTCATACTCTCTCTCTTTCTCTCTCACATACACACACACACACCATCACTGACACACACACACACACACACACCATCACTGACACACACACACATCACTGACACACACACCATCACTGACACACACACCATCACTGACACACACACACACACACACACACTGACACACACACACACACACTGACACACACACACACACACACACACACACACACACACACACACACACACACACACACACACACACCATCACTGACACACACACACACACACACACACACCATCACTGACACACACACACACACACACACACACTTGACTGTATCCGCCACTCAAATATTTACTCACGTTGATATCTATATATGTCCTTCACTCAATATCACTCCCATTCTTCCTTTCATTGTTTTTATTTCTCCCTCTTAGCTTGTTCATCATTCTATCCATCTCTCCCTCTCCCTCCATCCTTCATTCCCTCTCCTTCTCGGTATTTATCTAGTATAATGCCGTTTTGTAGCAGTGTTGCCACATCTGGCTTGGTTCCAGTAATTTATCCCTGTCAGGTCCCGGTACTATACCACGGTTAAGTCCCGGTAGTTTGCCCAGGTTTGGTCCCGGTAGTCTGCTGTGGTCTTGGTTGGGTTAGGTAAGGTCAGGCTAATTCCAAAATGCCCCATTTGAATATGACCTATCTTGGAAATGGAGCATTGCTGAAGAAAATGCCATAGAAGAAAAGTGTCTTAGAATGGTAAAAATTAGTGGGAAAAGAAGGTAGTAATATCGTAATAGAGAACGGCAATATACTGGAACATTACCTCATTCTCTCCGTCCTATACTTCCTCCCTCTCATTCTCTCCATCCTTCATTCTCTCCGTCCTATACTTCCTCCCTCTCATTCTCTCCATCCTTCATTCTCTACATCCTATACTTCCTCCCTCTCATTCTCTCCCATCCTATACTTCCTCCCTCTCATTCTCTCCATCCTTCATTCTCTCCATATCCTATACTTCCTCCCTCATTCTCTCCATCATTCATTCTCTCCTTCCTTCATTCCCTCATTCTCTCCATCCTTTACTCTCTCCTTCCTTCATTCCCTCTCATTCTCTCCATCCTTTACTCCTTCCCTCTCATTCTCTCCTTCCTTCATTCTCTCCATCCTTTACTCATTCCCTCTTATTCTCTCCATACTTCATTCCCTCTCGTTGTCTCTATCTCCCTCGGTTATTCTCCTTCTCCCCTTTCATGACATCAACACATTCCTTCACTCAGCGTCTTGCTCTTCTTCCCTTCATTCCTTCTCTGTTTCAACCATTCCCACGTTCCTTTATTCCCATTCACTCGCTTCTCTCCTCCTCCTTCACCTCCTTATACTACTCCTCCTCCTCCTCCTCCTCCTCCTCCACGTTTCTCATTCATTCCACATTCCCTCACGTTCCATTCCTGTTTATATCCCTCGTAATTCATCCGTACTATCATTAATTTCTCTCATTTCACATATCCCCACGTTCCCCCCACCCCCCTTAATATTTCCCCCCCCCCTCCCCATACACTGCCTTCCCCCACCAAGCCCCCCCTCCCCCCTCACCTCTTTCCTACGTCCGCTTCTCAGTCCACCACCCTGGCGCCATAACGACCCACTCCCTCCCTCCCTCTCACCCTACTCCACCCTACCGTACCCTACCTTGTCCCACTCTTTCCCGTCCCTCTCCTTCCTTTTTTACCCTACCCTCATCTCGTCCCACTCTCTGTCGCCTTACACCCCCAAGCTTTCTTTCCCACTCTCAGGCCCCCACCAACAACACGACCCTCTTCCCCCGCCCCACCCCGCCCCGCCCCGCCCCGCCCCGCCCCGTGTTTGTGATGGGGTGAGAGGTGGGGCCCAGGGTGTTTCTGGGGTCAACATCATTAAATATTTTCACACTGAGGGTCAGGGTGGTAGTGGTAGTGTCAAATGGTAGTGGAGGTGGTGGTGGTAGTGGTAATGGTTGTGGTGGTGGTGGTGGTGGCGATGGTAGTGGTAATGGTGGAGGTAGTGTCAAATGGTAGTGGTAATGGGAGTGGTGGTGGTGGTAGTGGTAGTGGCAATGGTAGTGGAGGTGGTTGTGGTGGTGTCAATGGTAGTGGTGGTGGTGGTGGTGGTAGTGGTAGTGGTAATGTCAAATGGTAGTGGTGGTGGTTGTAGTGGTAGTGGCAATGGTAGTAGTGGTGGTGGTGTCAAATGGTCATGGTAGTGGTAGTGGTTTAGATATAATACGATGGTGGTGGTATGGTTGTCTGTTAGTGGTGGTAGTGTCTTAGTGATGGTAGTAGTAGTAGTAGTGTTGAAGTGGTTGTGGCAGTATCTTATTGATGGTAGTACTATAGTGGTGTTGGTGGTGATGATGGTAGTAGAAGTAGTGGCAGTCCGTGTGTTAGTGATGGTGGTAGTAGTGATAGTAGCAATGGTGGCAGTGACAGTGTCTTCGTGATGGTAGTAGTAGCACTGGCAGTGTCAAATTGGTGGTAGTACTCATAGTAGAAGTAATAGTAGTAGTAGTAGCAGCAGCAGCAGTGTCATATTGATGGTAGTAGTAGTAGAAGTAATAGTAGTAGTGGTAGTAGTAGTTGTGGTAGTAGTGGTTGAAGGCAGGTCACAGAGTTTAGTAACCACAGTAATCATTCATAAGTGTCGAAGTGGCCTTGAACTGAACGGGTCTGGGGAAGTTGGTGGTGGGAAGGGATGGAAATGGGGGTGTGGGATGGGTTGGGTTGGGTTGGGGACAGGATGGGGAAGGGTGGGTCAGATGAGATGTGGTGAGGTAAGATGAAGTGAGAGGAAGGGTAAGGCTAGGCAGGGGTATAGGATGGGTGAGTGAGTGAGATGAGCTGAAGTGAGATGAGGTAAGATGGAGTGAGAGGCAGGATAGGAGTAGGAAGGATGAGTGAGTGAGATGAGTTGAAGTGAGATGAGATGAGATGTAGTGAGGTAAGATGGAGTGAGAGACAGGGTAGGGGTAAAGGAGGAAGGGTGATTGAGATGGGTTGAGGTGAGGTAAAATGAGTGAAACAGGGCAGGGGTAGAGTAGGATGGATGAGTGAGATGGGTTGAGATGAGATGAGATGAGATATGGTGAGGTAAGATGAGTGAGAGGCAGGGTAGGGGTAGAGGAGGAAGGGTGAGTGAGATGGGTTGAGATGAGATGTGGTGAGGTAAGGTAAACTGAATTGAGGGGCGGCTCAGAGATATCGATCATAATACTCCAATATTGATCAACACTGGTGGTGGAAGCTGCTAGTGACCTCCTAACGTCCCTCTCCCTCTTCTCCTGTCCTCTCCTCACGTCCCTCTCTTTCCCTCTTCTCTCCTCTCTCCTCCCTCTCCTTCCCTCTTCTATCCTGTCTCCCCTTCCCTCTTCTCCTCTCCCCTTCCCTCCTCTCCTCTCCTCCCTCTCCTTCCCTCTTCTCATGTCCTCTCCTCCCTTTTCTCCTGCCCTGTTCTCTCCTCCCTCCCTATCCCATTTCCCTTCCCTTATCACTTCTTTTTGTCTCTTCTGCTTCGTCTTATCCTCCACTCCTCTCATCCCTTTTTCTTCCCTTCCCACTTTTCTCCCTTTCCTCTTTACTCTCATTCCTCCCCTTTCCTCTTATATTTTATCCAATCCAATAAGCCTGATCCCCTTGCCCACACAACACTCCCTCCCTTCCCTCTCACCCACTCACTTCCCCCTCACTTCCCTCTCACCCAGTTACTCCTCCCCTCACTTCCCTCTCACCCACTCATTCCCGCCTTCCCTTCCCTCTCACTCACTCACCCCCCCTTCCCTTCCCTCTCACCCCTTCTTCCTCTACCCCATCTTTTCTCACCCTCTTCTCCTGACTCTCACCTATTCCTCTTGTTCCCCTTACCTTTCGTCCATGTTTTCCTTCCTTTCTTCCTCCCTCCTCTTCTGTCACTATTTTCGTTCCCTTCTCCTTCCTCTCCTACCTCTCTCTCTATATTTTTTTTTCATTCCCAAACATACACATTCATTATTTTCTTCAAACTCGAACTTATTCATTCATCGACTCTCTCCTTCTCTTCCTCACTCTTCCACTCTTCCTTCTCTTCTTCGCTCCCCTCTCATCCCACTCCCCTCTCATCCCACTCCCCTCTCATCCCACTCCCTCTCACCTCTCCTTGACCTCCCACCACCTTTTCCTTCCCCTCCCAGCGTACAGTATGAGAGGGCTGGTGGTTTTGTGTGAGACAAGACACTCAGTGACGCAACTCAGTCCTACCCCACTCTTCCTCATCCCTCCATCCCACCCTTCCACACCTTCACTCCTACCCCACCACCACTCCTACCCCACCACCACTCCTTCCACCCCACCACCACTCCTTCCACCCCACCACCACTCCTTCGCATCCCTCCACCTTTCCACCCCACCCTTCATCTCCACCCCTTCCTTTCCCATCCCTCCACCCGACCCCTTCCACCCAACCCCTTTCCACAACTTCACTCCTTCCACCTCAACACCACCACTCCGCATCCCTCCACCTCTCCACCCCACCCTTTCCTCTCCTTTCCATCCTTTCCCATCCCTCCACACCTCAACCACACCTCCACTCCTTCCTCTCCACCCCATCCTTTCCCATTCCACCACACCTCCATCCACTCTTCCACGTCCACACCACCCTACCCTACCCTATAACCCATGCGCTGTGATCTCCTATTTTCCGGCTCTAGAATTGTCCCCCTGCATTAATCTGTTCACCTACGATTCTTTCCGCTTGTAAATTTATCCGTTTCACCCGTTTTGTCGTTGGTGTTCTTTTATTCTTGCAGTAAATTACCCCGCTGTGATGTCCCGGTGTATATAAATAAATCGAGTTGTGACATATCTTGCTTATAAAGTGACCGATTTTGTTTACGTTTCACTATATGAATTATTTGTTTGTTCGATCTTGGTGTTGTCTCGGCATAATATTTTTTTTTTTTTTTCCGGTGTCCTGATTTTAGTTTCTTCTATGTCCGATCGTGATGTTGTTCTTGTGTGTGTGTGTGTGTGTGTGTGTGCTACTGAATACACCTTTGCTGAGAGAGAGAGAGAGAGAGAGAGAGAGAGAGAGAGAGAGAGTGTGGTATTGAGATATTGATAAAGGCGAGGCTAAAATGTCAGAGCACTCCTCCACCCACACACAGTCCCACAACCGTCTCCTCCCTCCCTCCCTTTCTCTAACCTATATCCTTCCTGGCCATTCTCAGTTGACACAGTTTAGTTTTTTTGCTCGTGTTCCCTCCCATTGATCTCATATAGTCTCTATTTATGGTCTTCTCCCAGCCTTCTTCAGACTCAAGCCTTATCGAAAAACTCTACGGGTATCCAAACCCACATTTCACTTACTCGGTAGATTTAGAATATTTTTACTGTACTCTGTTGTTATTGTTGTTGTTTGATGATGATGATGATGATGATGATGATGATGATGAATATGATACATTTTTTTACATGTGTGCAATATATATTGAATATATATATATATTTAATGATGTGTTATACTTGTTGATTTCCCCATTCTATTTTTTCGCATTATCAATTTACTGTGTCTGTTTTTTCACTGTGTTCCCCATCAAATCAATCCACCCGTCCATGTGACTTTTTGGTGTTTTTTTTAATCAAGTGAAAAACCTGAAAAAGAGTTGGGAAGGGAGATAATGTATGAGATTAGCCGATTAAGGAGGGGTGCGAATGGAAGGGAGAGAGAGAGAGAGAGAGAGAGAGAGAGAAAGAGAAAGAGAAAGAGAGAGAGAGAGAGAGAGAGCAGAATTATATTTTATCTGATAAGGATGTGTAAACAGACCACAGAGGAAAAGAAAGAGTAATAATAGGATTGGTTAAACAAGAGATGAAAGTAATTATATTATTTTTATTTTGAGAAAGATTATATGAGGGAAAAAAATGAAGCCAATAACATTGATTTAGAATTGTTTATCCTCAGTCATTGTCAGAGGGTATGGATTGCTTGTGTTTTACCTGTGTGTGTGTGTGAAAGAGAGAGAGAGAGAGAGAGAGAGAGAGAGAGAGAGAGAGAGAGAGAGAGAGAGAGAGAGAGAGAGAGAGAGAGAGAGAGAGAGAGAGAGAGAGAGAGAGTGTGTGTGTATGTGTGTATGTGTGTGATGGGAAGGAAAGGGTTAGGTGTCCTTGATTACCATTATTTATCGCAGTTTCTGGAGACTCCCTGCCTGACTCGGTTTCAAAGGTCGCGTCTGATCGCCATCCCCTTCCCTTCCCCTCCCATCCCTTCCCGTCCCTTCCCTTCCCTTCCTTGACCTGACCTCCCCTTCCCTTCCTCTCCCGTCCCTTCCTCTCCCGTCCCTTCCTCTCCCGTCCCTTCCTCTCCCGTCCCTTCCTATCTCGTCCCTTTCCTTCCCTCACCTTCCCCTTGTGTGTTTTATATACGTTCATCCCCTCATTCATAATTCATCATTCCCGTTCCCTCTCCTTCCATCCTTTATACTTCTCTCTCTCTCTCTCTCTCTCTCTCTCTCTCTCTCTCTCTCTCTCTCTCTCTCTCTCTCTCTCTCTCTCTCTCTCTCTCTCTCTCTCTCTCTCTCTCTCTCTCTCTCTCTCTCTCTCCTTATAATTAATGTGTCTTTCACTTACTCTATCTACCTCTCTACACCACAACATCAATAATTATTCCAATCACCTTCCCATTCATCACACCCCACATCAATCTGTTTATAATATGAATGCATAGGAAATTATTATATTGCCTCTCCTCGTGTACCATTCTTGTTCTCTTGACCCGTCCATCCCGTCAAGAAGAAAAAGAAAACGATAACAATGCACTGACCATGACGAGATGCAGCAAAGCCAAAATTGAACACGACGCCTACCCGCGACGTCCCTCTGCAACGGGACTCTGTGGTAGACTGATTATTTGGTGTTAATTTATGGTCGATAATCGTATAATAAAGATATACTATTCTCGTCGCCCTTAACACCATAGCAAGTATACTGTACTACCGCAGAATTCCATTGCATTTGGACGCCTGTGGAACGCGGGTTGTCAATTAAAGCTCGGTTCTATTGCCTCCCAGTCTCATCTAATTTTTCCTTCTTGTTTTAGGCTTCCTCCCTCTCTCCTCCGGTATGTATCCCCTTCTATCTTTCTCTCCTTCCTCTCCTCCTGTCTCTCTTTCCACTCTGTAGTTCTCTTGCATCCTCAGAGTAATGTCAGTATTAGTTATAAGTATGTATTACAGACCAGCCACCATTTTTTTTTTATTATTTATTTAACAAAGCTGACGTTTTAGCAAACAGCCATAATCATAGTTATTGTTCTTATTATTATTGTTGAGAGTAAAGAGAGAAATCTAGTTTATATTACGTATAATCTGCCAGAGCACTTCAGTAGTGTATAGATTTTCTATTTTTATTGTTAATCTTCTTTTGTTAATACTCATTGTCTTGTTATTTTCTTTATTTTCACATTATTGTACATATACCATCTGATTATGGTCTGTTATTTTCGTGATTGGTTTTTGTTTATACATTGTCTTGTCATCTTATACATTCTATCAAAATAATAATAATTATTATTGAAACGATACTTTAATGAAATCATAATAATTATCATTATGAAATTCATAATACTGTATCTTGTTTGTTGTGTTGCTGTATTGGATATGACATATACTCATATATATTGGACATATAATTTTATTTAATATAATTTAATCATACTGCATAATGTCTCAAATGTTTTGTAACATTCACGAATCTTGTTGCATTTTTCACGTGTTTTGTTTGACTTGCGTTACGTTTTTGTTTTGCAAAATATTCCGCATTTTTCCAAATTTCTCGGATCACATTCTTGCCTATTGGTATTTTGCTTGACGTTCTGATAATTTGCTTGTTTGTGAAAAATTTCCTGATCACCACCATTTGAGTTTTTGCTTTGTTTTTATGTTTACTGTTTAGTTAGTGCTTTGGTTCAATGTCTTATATAGTCTCATTGCAATATTGTGTATACATCGCTATACGGGGTCATTGAAAAATTGCTCAATACTCTTTACTACTGCACTGAAATTAGTCCACCCACCCACCTACTTACCCACCTCCTTGATCAGTCTAAACCACATGGACTAATCCTGTGGCTTGTTTAGTATTACAGTATATCGATCTTTGTTGTGGCATTTGATAATCAGACGAATTCATACAGACGAGATTGTATATATACCTGTATTTTTTTTTCTCTGTGGGTGCTAAACAAAAACCCACACTAACACCCCATAGGCTGTGTCACTGTCTCCTCTTTTACCTCTGGGTTTGTTGGACTTTACAGATGCCACGACAAAAACACACTACAGTAGTGCCTTTTCCCCTCCAAGTTTCCAGAGTTAATATTCATAAAGATCTTACAATCCCTTTAATTTTTGTAAAACGGGATTAAGGGGATTGAATTCCATGAAGGGTTACTTACAGATACAGTACTGTACTCCTGTTCTTTATAATGATTTGTCTGTAGATTTTAGTCTATATAATCTTTAGATATTGTAATAGGATAGGGTTATTTTGATTTCACCATGGATATAAATAAGGTAAAATAACTAGCATTAGCCTAGTTATAATAATTATGTGGCATCGTACTGAAGGGATTACATACAAAACCCGTGAAACTTGAATAACTAGGTTTAAGATATTATGCTTTAAGATCATTTATGAATATGTACTTGTTGACACCACCCCTTATGTATACCCAAGTCCTATCAGCACTTACTGTACTTTTTCAATGACTTCCCAGCCTGTCTGCTGAGCGAGTTCTTGCACCAACTATATTCCACTATATTTGCTCAGTAGCGTGACTTTCCTTGCATATGTATTAAAAAAAAAACTCTGCATGGAAAAAGAAAAGGTAATACATTGGAGATATAGCAGCAGTATATCAAGAGTAGATCTGCATGTTAGGTTGATGCTAGAAGTGCTATTGAACTAACTTAGGGAAGAATAGACCAGTATGAGAAAACTAGTGAGAGTCTGTTTCATGTTACCTAGAAAGAAGTGATATAGTTATATTTATAGGTTTTATTTTTTTCACATCCAAGTTGACACAACCCACAGACTATTCATTATACTTCTAACAAGGCAAGGGAGAGGTAAAGCATTTCACAGAATGGTTATGGAAATTCTTTGCTATGAATGAAGTTTGCAAGGCTTAAAATACCTTAAAAGCTTAGAAGAAACTCGGTAGCACGCATCAGTTTCAAGTTGCATCTTGGTTGTTTTATTGCATAAAATATTTAAAGTGAAATTTACATTTACATACCACATTCTACCTTTGCCTCCCCAGTGCTAACCAAGCGAGGGAACCAAGAGTTGGAGGAAACTGAGTTTAACTTTTAATATATACATGCTACTGAATCTCATGTTGAAAACTTTAGATCACCAAGCCTAAAATTAAATAAAATTTCATAAAATGTTAAATAGTTACATACACCCAGCAAACAACTTTATTATAAATAGATTAATTAACCAAAATAATAAAGTTGTAGCATTTGTCCCTTAATTCTTGACCAAGAAATAAATTCTATAGTAGCCTAATGTAAAAAATAGACAATTACATAATAACATAATACAGTACTGTATATAGATTGGGATGTCCACTATATATCATACACAGATCCATTCGTAAAGTAACATGTAGGTGTGTAGGTCTTTGATTCTTTCATTTTGCTGGGTGTGTATGTGTGCTTGGGTGTCTACTCAGAAAAGAAATATCAACCCAATCTGGATTCAGTCATTACAAACCATAAAATTAATCTCTGGTATAGACCAAGAAAAAAGATATCTGATCATTTGGTACAGTATTGATCTCCAGCATTTAATTCCCACTATACAGTTCACTACATCATACATACATATGAATACTGTACTATAAAGCTACAGTAATTATCTCTGCATATGACATATTTACGGGTCTTCTTCGACTTCTATTTTATTCTATTCTATTCTATTATCAGCACTGGACAAAAAGCATGATCTTCCTTCTTCAGTAGTATGATCTTGACAGTAAAGCATGGTTTTGACAACATTAGTTTGATGCTGACAACACAAGCATGATCCTGACAACACAAATATGATGCAGACAACACAAACATTGTTCTGGCAACACTTATAATGATCATTCTGACAACACTAATATGATGCTAACGACACTAGCATTATCTTGACAACTCAAATATGATCTTGACAACTCAAATATGATCTTGACAACTCAAATATAATCTTGACAACTCAAATATGATGCAGACAATACAAGCATCATTCTGACAACACTTATATCATTCTGACATATGGTCCTGACAACAAAAGCATGGTTCTGAGTCACAACACTAGTCTTAACAGGATATTCCTCCTGACAACATTCCTGAAAACAGTAGTCTAGTAATGGTTCACAGACTGACAACATTAGCATGATTTCACCTACTGATAATAATCTTGACAACACTAGTCTAGAATTATCCATCTGACAACATTAAACAGCATGATTACCTTTCTGACAACACTACCATGATTCACCTTCTGACAACAGTATGGAAGTTGAGCCTTGCATCATCTGACAACATTAATATATCATGGTTCTCCTGACAACACACACATGGTTCACTTTCTGAAAACACTATATTAGCTGGACATCATTTGACAACTTTAATATAGTATGGTTCTCCTCTGACAACATTGGCATGCTGCACTTTCTGACTTTCTAGTATAATTGCATTTCCTGACAATGATTCACCTTCTGACAACACAAACAAGACGTAACTGCCACCAAAATGCACACACACACACACACACACACACACACACACACACACACAGAGGATTCAAATCCTTAAAAACTTATGCAAGCTAACACACACACACACACACACACACAGGATTCAAATCCTTAAAAACTTATGCAAGCTAACACACACATACACACAGGATTCAAATCCTTAAAAACTTATGCAAGCTAACACACACACACACACACACACACACACAGGATTCAAATCCTTAAAAACTTATGCAAGCTAACACACACACACACACACACACACACAGGATTCAAATCCTTAAAAACTTATGCAAGCTAACACACACACACACACACACACAGGATTCAAATCCTTAAAAACTTATGCAAGCTAACACACACACACACACACACACACACAGGATTCAAATCTTTAAAAACTTATGCAAGCTAACACACACACACACACACACTTACTTACAATTAATACACCTATCTTTAAACACCACAACTCCTCTCCTTCTCTTCCTAATCTACCTTGGTATAACAGAACCCCTCCACCTTCCCTCATCCAGGGCCTGACGTGTTTCCTGTGCTACGCCATCTTTGCGGCGGTGCTGGGAATGTTCCAGTTTGGATACAACACTGCTGTCATCAACGCACCGCAGTCGGTAATTGAGAACTTCATAGGAGACTGCTGGAAGATACGATACCATGAGAATATAGACAACAGTAAGCAAGACCTTATTTGGTCCATCGCCGTCTCCATCTTCGCCATTGGGGGCATGATTGGCGGATTTTGTGGCGGCTCGGTCGGCAACAAGTTCGGCAGGTGGGTGGAGAAACTATTACACAGTACAGTACACTCATAATTCCTTGAGAACTTGTCCTATGGTGGGTGAAACTGTAAGGCTCATATTTTTTATGATAACCTACTGTGAAATTACTCATTTATATGTAAGGGTAGGTCCAGCAATAATTTAGTAAAAATTGATTGCCATAAATTGCATGAGTGTTAAAGATTAGACCCAGATAATATTTAGAAAGGTTTCCTGTCTCATATAATGACCTTTTATAATGTTGTGTAAAGCTTGAGTTATGAGTATGATGTAAATTCACAGGAAGAAAGGACTCCTGCTGAACAACTTGCTGGGTGTGGGAGGAGCCTGTCTGATGGCTTTCTGCAAGATGGTGAATTCCTTTGAAATGCTCATCCTCGGTCGTTTGGTCATTGGCATCAATTGTGGTGAGTAGCATCTTGGATTCTCTTGTAAGAAGAAAGCTCATGTTATGTTACTTATTTGTTCTTTTTCTCCCTCCTCAATGTTGTGGTATGTGTGTGATGGTTTCGCAAAGCATAGAATATTGCAGTGGTTTAGACACTTAAAACTCGGGGGAAGATCATAACTGAGAAGAATGTGGGTGGGAGAAACAACAGAGTGTTGGAACAGGGAAGATTAGAGACACTTATTATTATGTATTATTAAACATTCTCTTTGATGAAAAGTTGTCTTTGTCACTCAGTTCCCATTACTTTGCAATGTGAATGTAGTGACAAAAAGAATTTTTGTCAAAGAGAAAGTTTAATAATAATACCACCCTTAAATTTGCTGTGGCCACTTTCTTGGGTGGAAAAATGTAGAGAGAACTAGGCATCACATCTACAGATAGACAGAGCCCAAGACAAGCTCAAAGACTAATTTGCATTCCTCATGACAGGGCTGAACACATCACTGGTGCCAATGTATATCAGTGAGATCGCCCCGCTGAACCTCCGTGGCGGCCTGGGCACTGTCAACCAACTGGCCGTCACCATTGGCATCCTCCTCTCTCAGGTCCTTGGCATCGAACACTTACTGGGCAACCAAAACGCCTGGCCCTTGTTACTAGGTTAGTCAGTCTGTTCGGTATATGGATGATTGGTGTTCATTGGCTGGTCCATAATATTGTACACTACAGTATTAGATCAGGCAGCACTCTGTTAGGTACATGAATGACAAGCGTTAGGTGATGCACAATTCTCCTTTGTATATCACAATATACTTGGATCTTATTTACTTGAGAATATAATCATATGACACTATCGTATTTGCACAATACACTACACTCACACTGTATGTGATGTAAAACACATCACACTTCATGTTATCTTTTCCTTGTTATTATCACACTACATCGACACCTTCTATCATTCTAATGCATCACATTGTACAATAATCACCAGTGTTTTATTTTTAATGTATCACACAACATTACCGTGCAAAGTGTATAAATTTAATGTACTGCACACCGTATACAGTTAACATGCTTCATATTAGTTTCCTTTCTTCTCATATTGGAATCAGTAAATTTAATGAAACGTGATATCAACAGCTAAAATATTTGTTCTAATAAATTCCTTTTCCATCCTCACTCTCTCTCTTTGTTTCTATTTTTGTTACCCTCTCTCCATGTTTTCTTTCCTTTCACTTCATATTCATATCCCCATCGCTACTATACCCTCTACCTACCTGCCTGACTGTGGTGTGGTACAGGGTTGAGTGTGGTGCCGGCGGTGATGCAGATGGTGTTGCTGCCCGTGTGTCCTGAGTCCCCACGCTTCCTCCTCATGTCACACCAAATGGAGGACGACGCACGAAGAGGTCAGTCAGCCACACACAGTTTTGATTTTCAGTTCCAGGACAGCAAGCCCAGACAGTGGAGGCTCGTGTGTAGCCTTGGTGAAAGCAATCGTTCAAGCACTCGGTCCCAAGATATCATTATGCTTAGGGAAATTTTGTCTCTTTGTGTAGATGAGATTTATGTCTTTGATGATTTACAGAAAAAAGGCAACAGTATAGAGATATAGTATTTATTGACTTCAATATAATTTTAGTGTGAATTATGATTGAGTTTTGAATTTTAAACTTTCTTAGTACTGTAGTATTTTATATTGCACAGAACTATCATTATAGTGCACTCTACCTCTATTTTCTATGTGCTCAAATTTTATCAATGTAGCCTTTAGATCCTCTGTCAGACTTCCACCTGATATAGTTACCTGTACTATATAATATTATATAAATGGTATATAATATCAACAGCACTGCGACGACTGCGTGCTTCCCCTCATGTTGAGGAGGACATCGATGAGATGAGAGCAGAGGAAGCAGCCAGCAGAACAGAAGTGCACATGAACATGTTCCAGCTGGTACGCAACTCTTCCCTGCGTATGCCACTCACCATTGGAGTGGTAATGCATCTGTCCCAGCAACTGTCAGGCATCAATGCGGTGAGTCACCACCCTGTTTTCTGTCCTTGTGTGGTTGCCAGGGAGGCCGGTACCTGAATTGCACTCGCAGGTTCCTTTGCAAACTGTCATTATTGTAATCTTATTTGATGTCAACAATTACATATTTGGGCATAGGCACTTCTGCCTGATCTAACTCAATAACTTGTAGCAATGTTGTTATTGGAATATAATAAGTTCTCAATGTGAAGACCAAAAAACTTAATTGCAGCACAACCCTGAAGTTTTAAACCACCAGTGACCACAGTCTGGTTTTTATCCAAGTACAGTACCCTGCCTGTGACCCGACCTCTCTTGCAACAACTGTCATCTACAAAGTTACTTCTGATACTGTCTCGGATTAAGTCTTTCCAGTCATTTATTACAATCAGTCTATTTTGATTTAACTTTACATGGTCAAGTTGGGGGTTGGATGTATTCAAATACTCTTTCTTGTTGAGATATTACATTTTTTATCATACAGGCTCAAGCTTGTAATCATGTGATGATATAATTGTTTTCTTATGAATTTTCCACTGGGTAAAAGTTTAAAAATCTACCTACATATCCTGTTTTGTCATAAAGCAAATGACCAAAATGTGAACAAAATCACATTATGAACAGAGAGTGAGCTGCCGGACTTCCTCAGCTTTGTGGGTTTCTTATATATATTCTGTGGACGTTGGTGCCTATAATTTGACAGTATTGTAAGAAAACTGCAGAAGTCTGTATTGATAGGAACTTTGTGCACTTTCTGTCCCATAGTCTGGTTTTGTATGCATTTTATGTCATTTACTGTCAAGAAGAACCATATCTAAATGATAGTTTTCAATACTTGAACATTGCCAGTTGGTAAGTGTTTCCTTATATTTGTCATATCTTGTACAGTGACAGATATTTCTTTCTCTTGGTTCTCTCAGTTATTATAATTGCTCTTACATGATTTTTTTTAACTAAACGTACTGTACTTGTCCGGACGGTCCGTAGGCCTGCATGGGGTTGTCTGTTCCATGCATGGACTTTGAGTCGAGTCATCCAGTGCAGTAACTCACATTTAGTCTAGGCAGCCGTAGGATGAGTCCTGCTTCCTCCCTGTCATAGTCTAGTCGCTCACACAGACAGTCATGCCACATATCACAACAACAGCAAACTTTAAAGTTGAAGTTTTAAGGCCAAGAAGCCTGTACTGTAATTGTTAATATGAATTTTATGATATAATAGTAATATTTTGTCACTAGGTAAGCCTAAACATAGTGCAATGTCTGTGGCACACAATATTTAACACATGGTATGGAACGTGAACCAATAAGCCACGGCTGACACGACCCAGACCAGCAAGGCTGAAGGGCAGCTCACTAGTGCGTGTGTTTATGTCCGAGAACCTCAGAGTTTCAGCACAGCTCACAGGGTGTTAACCGTCCTTACCTCAGCACCTGTTGTAAGCTGTTCCTCTGCTGTTACATTGGCCTGGCGCTACAATTGTTGTACCTTGCGTCCCAAATGTTTTAATGGCTTCAATATCTTGATGTCCATAATGCAGTTTTCTCCTGTGAGAGTGTAGGCACCATCGTCACACAGATGCGCTGACAATTCTCAGAGTGGAACAGTTGTCACTTGTGTCACCTGCCCTCCAGCTGCGTGTCTTCACCACTCACCCTCAGAGGCAGACTGTACATAGATGGAATTTTCTTAGACACTTCACCTTCAGCTCTGGCAATGTTTGTTTGTTTGTTGCACTTTGTTGTCACACCAGGAGCTAACTGGCTGTGTTGGGGAGGGAGGGAGAGGGAGGGGGGAGGCAAACAAGAGCTCAGATTATCATGCAAAATACTGTACAGTACTCACAAGAAATGTGCTTTTAACAGTCATCCCAGTGGTGTGTGGCTGGGGAAACTAAATGGCCACTAAGATATTAAGCTTCAATGGCTATGGGGAACTTACTATATTGTATATCAAGTTAACATTAGCCAGAATACTTTACAGTAATGTGGAAGACATACAATGCAAAGAAAGTAAATGTTATGAAGTACATGATTGTAGTGTGGGTTCCCTTGTGTGTCGCCCACATTTGTCAGGTCAACTTTACAGTCTCACTGCTTGAGTCACAGTCACAGAAACTCAGGTGTGAGGCAAAACTCATCTGTAGGGTTTACAGGATTATTATATATATATATATACTTTTTTTATTTATGTTGTTTGATGACTGCCTGAAGGAATCTTGCTCCATGCAAGTAGAGTTTTCCTATGTTGAATCATATTAATCAAATACTTTCTTGACTAATGCTATATATATTGTTTTTCACCTTATGACTGCATCATGTTTGAGAAAAATTCTCTGAATACAGTAATGATTTGAGTAACAATGCGTGATGATGGTGGTGGCAGTGTAGTGGCTGCAGCTTTTTTTGCTGCTGCCTTT
Organism: Petrolisthes cinctipes; assembly: GCA_033782935.1. Taxonomy (NCBI): domain Eukaryota; kingdom Metazoa; phylum Arthropoda; class Malacostraca; order Decapoda; family Porcellanidae; genus Petrolisthes; species Petrolisthes cinctipes. The sequence goes on along the minus strand of JAWQEG010001880.1, from coordinate 49,587 downwards.
GTCCTGTCCACTCCTGATTCACCGGCACACTGCTACACTCACTCACCATTTGCTCTTATCTCACTCAAGACTTTGGTATATACATCAAGTCTGAGGGTAAATCATCATAGATAACGATTCATGGCTCAGACGCCCCCCCTGCCTGGGACCTCTTCTCCTCTCTGTCTCTCTTCCTCCTCACTCTTTCATTCCCTCCAGCCTAGTTGTCAGGAAGCCAGGGTGTCTGTCTGTGAGTATGTGTGTGTTGTGTGTGTGTGTGTATGAGTTGCCATGTGAGTTTGTGTGTTTTTTTATGCTTGTGCGTAACTATTGTACATGTGTGTGTGCGTGTTTGAGTTTCTCTGTACACCGGTGTGAGTCTGTGTGAATATGTTAGTGTGTGAGTTTGTGTTCACTGTATAGATCTGCTTTTTTGTGTATGTATGTTTGCATGTCTGTGTGGACATATGTGTGTGTATATGTATGTGTGTATGTGTGGGTGCATGTGCTTATGTGTAGCTGTGTGTATTATCAGCAGTGGGTGTGTATAATTGTGTGACTGTCTGTGTTGGTGTATGGCTGTTAACTTTTGCTTTGGTGTACATCAGACAGATAGTTTAGAAAAGAGGAGACAATGCAGACACTTTCTATTGTTCTGACTCATAAATTAAAAGACATTTCAAGTTAAAGAGGGAAAACTTTCATTGACTCTTTTAATGATTCAGAAACTCTATTGATATATCTTCTAATAGCAAGATATAGCATACTGTAATGTACTTAAAATTTACAGTTCTTACAATTTACAAATACATATTGATGTATGAGGATTATACAAGATTAGTATTAAATTATAAGCATACTTTTACCCAGCTTGAAATGATTTAATTGTATACATCATGCAGGTACAGCTTCTAAACTTTACTTTTGCATAATTATACTGTACTGGCTTATCCTTATGAAAGCATTTGTGTTATTTAAAGTTAAAGAAATTCTGTATGCATGTGCAGGGTTGAGTGAGTGATATCACTCGACCTGCGCCAAGTCCACAAGGAGGCTATGCAATGATGCTTTGCTTATATATAACATCATCATCGTATCATGACGGTGATGAGGGCAGTGAACCCAGTGAAACCTCATGAGTTTGACTTCACTCTGCTTATCTATGCTTGTGGGTACGACAATATTATAAGTTGTTACAATGACCATAGATGCCTGCATTTGTACAAGATTCATGGTACAGCCTTGGAGTGAGACTGTTTTAGCCTGAGCTCAGGGGCAGCTTATAACAGGGACTCATACTCTGAAAAATGAATCAAATTATTATGAGCAAAGAGCAAGAAGTTAGTAGAGTGAGAGACTAACACAGCCGGTTGCTTGTCACACACCTGCCCTACACACTGTTGTCTCGCATGTGTGGTACTGTAACATATGTGTCTGTGTCTTTATATATATTATATATATATATTTATTTTGCTTAGCTAATGCTACTCTAGTCATTAATTATATTTTGTAGTTGTCTTGATATAACATTTGGAATATCTTGCAAGATTTATTGTCATATAATGTACTGAAAATATTGATGATATTGATTTAATATAAGTATTTCTTGTTGAGTGAGAAAAACTATGATGCGACAGAAGTACTTGGATTCTCAATCATATGGTATAATATTTAAATTAGTTGAATGAAAAACAAAATAAAACAAAACAACAACAACAACAACAACAACAAATAGAACTCTCACAGAATGAAGTGCCAATAAAAAGTATACATATGTGTTAACTCATCTCCTCCCCTTACGTCCTATCCCATTATATATATATCAGCTCAGTTTCTAATAGATGTCAAGAAAAGTCTGAAGAACACACTAATTTGATCCATTTTTCAAGTTGTAGTAATGTAGCTCAGCCATTAAGGGTGACACTGTGCACCCTTTTTCTCCTCTACACTTTAAGCCCCATCAGACCCAACAACCTCTTATGACCTCCTGAGAAGCATCAACAGTTGCACTTAGTCACTTCTTTTTTCTCTATCTCTTTAGGAATGCAGGAATCCTTATCTTTATCCTTTCCTTGACACCACAGTTGTGTACAGTCACCAGCATTTAGGATAAGACAAATCCATTATTTTGTAGTAGAAATTCTTAATATGGGTGTACATTGTTAGTTACATATTATGTCATTGATATATTATTAGTCCTAACCAGTTTTCTCCTGATCCTTAATTCACACCCAAAGTTGCAGTGGGATACACCCAGACTCTGAGTTGGACATCAGAAACAATCAAGTGAATTACTGTCACCTGACTGAGTTCATTTGCCATGTGTGAAGTAGAACGAGGGGCAAGGCACTCCCTAAGGTGCTCTTAATTAAAGGGATAATACACTTTTGGTACATTAGAGCACCATGATTAATTCCTCCAAAGTATGCCGGGAAGCAGGACCAGGTTAACAAAAACAATGGTTGCTTGTTGCTTGAAATAGTTTAGAGGAATCATCAGTTGCTCCAAATGTACATACCAACGTTGTATTATCCCCTTAAAATAAGTACATAGACTAAACACTACATTAGCCAGCTGTGATACGCTGCATTATGATACATATTCAGAAAACCTGGAGTGACTTTGTAGTGTCTTTTCCCCTCCCTATGGAACTTAGGGTTGTATTCAAGAACGTTCGTGGTGCATACGATGGTGTGGTACCGGCACGACGGCCCCATAGACAAACAACAGAGCCATCATGCCGGCACCACACCATCGTCAACACCATGGATGTTCTTGCATACGGCCTTTGTTTTGCTTACAGTATTTGGGGTTTGGTAATACTGTATTGTAGTAAGCTCTGAAATACTTACAATGTTCAGTCTCTGTAGTAGGTAGCTCTTTTAGCTCTGTAAGTGCCATTTATTTATTTATATATTTAATTATTTATTTCGTATAATGTCCCCTATTTATCTTACTGTACCAACCTCCACCTTTTAGTTAGAATCCCTTTACCTGTGTTTGCCTGAGTGTTCATCAATATTAACCTGAAATATTAATGTTCAGGAGACATATACAGTAGTTTGCTCTCTTCTATGGAGGGTTTGTGGTTTGTTTGGTACAGTTAATTAGTAAGACTTCCATATACAACTGTACCTTTATTGTACGTAGTAGTTGACTTTTGAATCACAGAATTTTCAGAGGTGTTAATTTTAATAATATGTCAACTTAATTACATGTCAAGGTAAAAATAACCATTATTAACTCCTGTTCTTCTTTCCCTGTTGCTCTTCTTCTGTAGTACTGTACTTTATATTTTTCTGCTTTCTCGCAAACACTTGAAGTAAAATCAGTTGAGACATCTTCACTGACTTCTTAACTCTATCTGGGACCATTTCTGTAGGGAATATCCAGGACGGAATTACTTGAAGTACAGTTTAAACCCTCATTATATACAGCCTCACTTCAATACTGTACATCCCACTCATACACCTCCACCAATACAGTATACATAAGGTGAAATTTCACCTATGTAATACTGTAGTCTAATGTGTATCCTGTAATATTACTTACTTTATTTATACCTTTGGAGGATAATACAGTTTATATATGTATCCTCTTAATTTTCCATTGTAACAAGACAATTTCATGCACATTTGTCACATGGAACATTTCACACCCATAGCTGTAGCATATAAAGAGGGTTGACTGTACAGTACTGTACTTTCTATTTTTTTTCTTACTCGCTCCCACGCATGCTGTTACACTCTTCTGCCCCACACACTCTTAGTTATTGCCATCACACACACTCAACACTGCTAGGCACATCATCCTTCCACACTTGTTCATTCATTCAGATACAGTTTCCTTCACACATTCTTGCTGAAACTGTCCAAAGTTTTCATATTTTTCCTGATATTGACTCCATCATATTATTATTAGTTACTGTAATTCTATACTGTACCTGATCTCCATTGCCCTCTGTTCTTGTCTTTTCTCTCTCGCCTTTCATTCAGGTTTATAACCATATGTAAAACAGTTGAGAGGAGCAGAATTATTATCTCCTGTCAATGCCTTTTTCACCTGTCTACTCACAGTACATTACCTCTTCTACTAACCTTTTCTTCACCTCTTTCCTCACAGCACATTACCTCTGCTACTAGTCTTCCTTTACCTGTCTACTCACAGCACATTACCTCTGCTACTAGTACTATGCTTCTGTCTTCACCAGCTCAGCTTACTTGGCATTTCTTTCTACACCGGCTTCCTCATTGTACCTGCTTCTTCTCACCATGTTTACACTTAGCTCTCTCCTTGTGGTCCCTTCTGAACCTGTACTGTATGTTCATTATTACTTTTGCAAAAGGTTATGTAATCAATCATATTTGTTTCTTTGTTGGATAGTGAACAATATAACTCAAAAACTTATGGACACATTTTGACGAAACTTCACAGGATGATTGGGCATTATGAAGCCTGGTAGTAATTAAATTTTGGTGGATCAAGGTAAAAAGTCAAGATCAGGAATTATTATAATTTACACTTTCTATTTTTAAGAGTAAGGGTGAAGTATGGGTTAGTAATGTTTATGGACTTTATTCAGTATTTATGAAGATATTCTGTCAGTTGAGTGCCTTTCTAGTTTTGACAGTCACTACAAATGATTCATGATTCCTCATTTCGATTAAGATGGTTCCCTTATCTGGATCATACAATATTTTTTCTCAACTAGGCACTGATAACTAACTTCAAAAATAATGTTCTCCTATTATCTTTTTCTTCAAGTACTGTATTATAACTTCATATTTTGATTTGATAAGAAAATTCATTGGGCATTATCAATTTTACTGTAGTTGAAATATAAAACACAGTACTGCAAGTGAATATATGAAGTGTAATATAAACAGGGAGGGGGAAGGTAAGTTTTTAAGTCACTCTGACCTGTAATTAGCTTCAGGATAGTGATATTTGTCAATGAATTTGTCTCCTTTGCTACTAAATTATTTTATAATGTACTAGACTTTTGTTCTTGAAAGTCATTTAGAAGTTAAATTTTGCCTTTAGCCAGATGTATTTTTGATGGAGTCAGAGAGGAGCCTCATTATATAGCACTTGTTACATATATAATTTACAAAAGCCGAAGAAATAAAAAAAAAAAGTGAAATTTCAGTACGTGGTTTGATCAGCCACTTCCTGGGATATCTCGATAGCCATGGCAAGTGTAAAGAGGAAATGTGTAATGTCATGTTGAAGTCTCTGATGATGTCCATGTTACTGATTAAACATTGCAGTAATTTTCCAACTTCTACTCCAAGCGAATGTCGACACAAACTTGAGATTTGGATCACTACGTTTAAATGTAATTCTTCCTTGTGCTTAGAGTAATACGTATAAGAGTGTGATCTCCGGTGTCAATGTCCAACACCATCTTCCCTTAATGCTCGTGACTGTACTTACATATGGGTTCTGTTCTCTCATTTTTTAAAATCTTTTATTCTCTCCTGGAATGTTTAATTACACCTTGTTTTATCTATAATACTGAAACACCTCGGCCTCAATGCTTCATGTCTGAGAAGTGTTGTCTGCATCTTCTGATGATTTACCCTGAGTTCATAAGATACAATAAGTAATGATTTGTGTCTTGATTACGCTGGAAGCAAAAGTGACATTATTTGAATATACTCCAAGAAATTAAGGTTCAGAGAGACCAAGTTGTCCCTGCTTCATAATTAACTGTACTTAAGTAATTAAGGAATATGCATATTAAAATGCTTCTCATAATTAACAAATAAATCAAACTGAAATTTAATAAGATATACATAATTTAAAGAAATATATTCATACAGTATATGTATGTACAGTATATATGAAAAAAAAAAGACCTAATAAGAAGACCAATATTTCTGGAGCATCTGAAATCCTAGCTCAAAAAACTGCTCTGCATAACGTCAGTTCTCCTCTACTCTCACACATTCCCATCTCTCCTACCCTGCGTCCCCCCCGCCTCGTCCCGCCCCGCACGCACCGCCTGACCCTGTGTGCCTGGGCAGGTCCTGTACTACTCGACCTCGCTGTTCACCTCCGCTGGGCTGGCTGAGTGGCAGAGCAAGTATGCTACCCTTGGTGTGGGGGCAGTGATGGTGGTGATGACTCTGGTGTCGATTCCACTGATGGACAGAGCTGGCCGACGCACACTCCACCTCTATGGTCTCGGAGGAATGTTCATTTTCTCCATCTTTATCACCATCAGTCTCCTCATCAAGGTACTGTAAAATGCTTCATCACATTCTCAACTCACTTATATCTTAATAGCTACTTTACTTTATACCTACTGTTCTTTTACCTCTCGCCAGCTATTCCCGATATTTACTATAGTATGTAAGTTTCCAGATTTCGTTTGCAGTCTTAATCTATTAAAATTGATATCCATCATCCTTAGATTTTATTTAAATACAGTACAATGTATGATTTTGCTCTTGAATACGAGTAACAATTCATCAAAATAACAACCGTACTATAAAATGTAGTACAGCTTTGGTTATTATGATTAAAAAAAAAAAGATTCAAATTTGATAAACAACTGTTATTATTTCATAGGAGATATTGTCATGCAGATGTATTAAACAGCTGTTATTATTTCACAGGAGATGTTGTCGTGGATGACCTACATCTCGGTGTTCTCAACGCTGTGCTTCGTCATCTTCTTCTCAGTTGGGCCAGGTTCAATTCCCTGGATGATTACGGCAGAGCTCTTCTCTCAGGGTCCACGGCCGGCTGCCATGTCTATTGCCGTTCTTATCAATTGGCTTTCCAACTTCTTGATCGGCATTGGATTCCCTAAGATGCTGGTTAGTGTGTGCCTTGTGATGGGGTCTTTGAATGTCATTCACTTATGGAAAGGCATTGGGTTCTATAAGATGCTGGTTAGTGTGTGCCTTGTGGTGGGTTCTTTGAATGTCACTCACTTATGGAAAGGTTACGTGTCTAAAATAATGGATGTATTGTCATAAGGATTTGACACCTCTTTAGTCCAAAGTCAGTCACTTTCACATCTTCATTTATCACTCCTTTCCAATATTTTTCTTTAATACTTGCAGTTCCTCCAGATAACTTTTTTCTTTATATCCCTCATGCTTAAAGTTCAGTTAACATAACATAATCAAAAGGCCTCAAAAAGACCAGTAGGTATGGTGCTGTTTCTTAAGTTTTCTGTAATCCTTTGTAATCCTTATACAGTGTATTTACTTAAACATCCCTCCCCCTTTCCAACAGGACACATTTCAGAACTACACCTTCCTGCCGTTCAGTGTGCTGCTGGCGTGCTTCTGGATCTTCACCTACTACAAGGTTCCCGAGACCAAGAACAAAACCTTTGAGGAGATCTCTGCCCTCTTCCATCACAGAGTGGATAGGTATGTTGCGATCTGGAGGTGACGAAGCCTGTGGTGTTATTGTTGATTTGGGTGAGATAAAACAAGGAGTAGTAATATTAAACTTCTTCGACGAAAATTCTCTTCATCGCTCAGTTTCTGTTATTTTGTAACGCGAATTTAGCAATGAAGCGTCTTTTCATCGAAAAGTATTTTTAATGATGCCACCCAAGGACTAATAGTGTTGGAACAAAATATTTAGAATAGTTTGAACAAGGATAGATGTAAAAATTGTATAGGGGGTAAAGTAGAGTCATGATATTTTGCAAGATTTGGTCAGTGAAGCCTCGTGAAGTGTTACTTTATGAAATTTTGACTTGCATTCCTGTCAAAATCCATCATACTGTTGCTGCTTCATGCTGTGTATTATTGCTTTCAAATCTTACTGTTCTGTGTGTGCCTATTCTATGGGGTTCTGATAATTTTAGTCATTTATGTGTAAAATTCTTAACTAAACTCAAAGTGCTAAATAGAAAAATTCAAAATATTACGACTCTATTATTTGCCAGGATGAGACATAGTGTAGATAGTGGGGGATGAGTACAGTATGTCAGGGCAGGATAAGATAGTGGACCGTATTCAAGAACATCCGTGGTGATGACGATGGCTTGGCACCGGTACAATGGCTCTGTAGTGTGTCTATGGGGTCATTGTACCGGTAACTACGCCTTCGTCAACACCACGAATGTTCTTGCATACGGCCCAGTGTTGCATAGATCAGAAAAGGATGGATTAGGTAGGGTTGGTAAGGATGGGTAAATTAGAGAAGAGAGAGACTGTATACGGTTAGTTCCCAGTCACCTTAGCAGTTTCTTTCTCACAGATAATTTTTTTTTTTTTTCTAAGATGTCTCTCGCACCTCTTTTCTCCTTTTAGTATTCTTGGTGTTGATTGTTTATTCTTTTCTTGATTCACTTTGCTTCCTTAATTTGTACATTATCATCTTATTTCAACATTTGCTCCTTCCTTCCTTCCTATATTTATGTACAGTGTATTGACTTTTTTGATGATGCCCTACTGGTTGTTCCCTTGTGTCTTTGTACCTCTCACCACTAGAACACTTATTAATTGGTTATCAGAAAATCATTTGAGGATACTGTATATATTTACTGTGCTTTAAGGATACTATACTGTATTTTATTTAGATGTTTTTCATAGTCTCCATCGTATGCCAAGCTATCTGTGGTGTTAATGATGGTGTGGTACCAATACGATGACTCGATAGACAAACAACAGAGCCATCGTACCGGTACCACAACATCGTCAACACCAAGGAAGGATGATCTTACATATGGCTCTCAGTATCCTACATCAGCTGTGAATACTATTTACTGTGGTGATAGGTGGGAAATGTAGAGGCTCAACATTTTTAATCCACATACCAAGACAATAATAACTGAAGACAAAATTATTCAAGGACCCGTTATTAAATTAATGTAGTGTATAATATTCCTTTGTGATTACTTTTACATCCTGTCAAGTGATGGGTAATGGAACAGGACAGTACAAAATTTTGCCCAATTGCTAATTAAGAAATGCCAATTGTTCTCCAAATTGGCCAAGTGTGTGATGATGTAGTTTGTGGTGACAGGTGTTGCATGTATGTATGTATGTCTTCCAATTTGCTGTTGTCTTGTATTGGCATGGTTTCATCAGTGTCTTAGCTGTTATTGATGTTATTATAACCTTAAAATATACTGTAGCTATTTGTTTTTTATTATAATATTTTGGTATGTCATCCCTGTCTTCATATATGCAAATGCTTTGCTGTTACAGTCTAGGCAGTGATAGTAGCATGTTTTATTTTTTCACATATATATATACAGTATATATCAAATAGATCATGATGGACAGCAATTTGTGTGATATGCATACTGTAGTGTAAATGTGTGAGAGATTTAGAGTTAGAAAATACAGTAAACCCTCCATAAGTCAGAACAATAAAATATCTAATCATTCCTTGCTTTTGCTCCATTAAAGGCACTGTATAATGTTGTGTGTAGTGAAAATGTCCAACTTTGGCCCCCTGAAGTCGAAGTATTCTATTATCTTTGTTACTTTTCTAATAGTCAATAGATTTATTCATTAATATTCTTTTGCCATTATGACTTTTGGAATTCTGACTTATGGTGGCTTACTACTGTATGTATGTACTGTCCTGTATATAAATGCAGTAGAAAGTTAAGATTGATGCAAAAAACTATGGTGTGAATGGGTTGAAGCACGGAGATGTGAGAATGAAATGGAACCACAAGGAATTGGAATGGATTTACGTGCCTATTGAAATTAAGGGTAAGGAAAATTTATAAAGGGGCGGAAATTGGATGTAACGTGGGATATGTATAGTCGTATATTCTGTATTTGATTTTTCACTTATTTGGAATCGGGGCATCTTGAAATAGATTGGCAGAAAAAAAAATTATTGGGCAACACATTATTATTTTAGTTTCTGAGATGTATGTATGTTGTTTGGTTGGTGGTGGTGGTGGTGGAGGAGAGGAGAGGAGAATATACAGTACAGTTAGTATCAGATATACAATGAATAAATGCTTGTATACACCACTTCATTTTACACTGAGTAGAGTGAGGGTGTTTAGGAATTGATTAGTGGTGGTTTGGTGTGGTTGGTGTTATGGAATGTTATGAGGGGATGAGGGTATGATATTTGGTGGGAAATTTGTTTTATATCTGCAATTAGACCACAAATATTTTCATTAAACATGGTTATTATAAATGTTGTGTATTCCAGTGTACAGTATTGTTTACATATTGCACTATTCCTCTTGGACCTTTTTTATTGGAGCTCTTGTATTTTCTGTAGTTATTCATTACCAAAACAATACTACCCCCTTTAAGCAATTGCCACTAACAGAAACTACCAATTCATTTTGCTTGCCTCACTCAATTCCCTTCATCTAAGGCCCCCAACACTTTTGAGTTTGCCACCCTTTAACTATTGTCAGTAAAATATTCTGTTGTTTATTTACTACTACTGTTTACTTGATAATGGCATGATATAACTCCTCTTAAGACGGGACCGGTCACTTGTTGCTTTTTTAAACAAACCCCATTCCCTTTCCAGTGTCACACAAGGCCTGAATCATACTACTGTAGGATTAGTATTACAGTGTACAGAGAAGGGTAGTACTATCTCAGTATAAATTGGAGTACAGTATATGTATATGTTGCATTAATTATATATGGTCTGTCAGTTATTTAGAACTACATTATACAGTATATGATTCAGTATAGAAATGAGAGAGCAGATTATTTTGGGGGATCACCAGACAGTGCAATACAATATCATTTTATATAACCAGTAAGAAGTTAACTTTCTCTGGCTCACATAATATATGAATATACTGTAGTAGTTCTTTTGGAATAATTAAGAATGCCATTTTTATATGGAATACAGTCAAGATTTTATGTTTATATAAGCATTTCTTGAGTTCATATTGAATATTGATAACCTCATGTACAGGAAATCTTTTCATTGTGCTGTTGAAGAGGCTGAATACAGTTAAATTATTATGCTATATAAAAATTCCATTCATGTACAGTATCTCATTTCATACGAGCATGTGTTGACAATATGCATTTTGTGTTACCTTTTAAAACAGCAATGTATTTGAGTCTTGCATGCTTTTTCAACCAAGGATTAGTAAAATATTATTGGAAATGTGAACTAATACAATGTCTTGATTATTGCAAGGAAATTAAGAACTGTTTAAGACTTGCCTAATTAGAACAGTAGGAATAGGCTGAATTTTTCTAATAAACATTAACGTTAGGCAAATACAGTATATCTTAGGAGGAGGAAAAAAATGAAGATTCCTGTTATATTGTGTAGTAGGGAATATTTATTAATGCTGTTTAATAGTTGTCAACCCTCAGTTATCAAGTGAAATTTCCTCCTGCATGCCTAACAGGGATTACCGCGATGATTCCCGACTGTATGGGTGAGTATAGACTATCCCTTACAGTCACACCACTAGGACTTAATTATTCACAATGTGCAACTTACCGTGTATAAGGAGTGCCTCACCAGATTTCAAAACAGTGCATATTTTTTTCATATTTTTGTAGTAGGACTGTTACCAATTTTCACTAATGTTCCATTATTTGACCTGTAGCTGCTGTTTATTATTTTTCTCAGCTGATGGTACTAATTGACCAGGCCCTTGTAGTTCACATACAAAATAATTGATTGTTACCATTTTAATGTGCCACAAAATCCCGACTAAATTTTAATTGAATGAACTACGAAGGAGGATCAAGGGAGTTTGTTTATTCTGACCTGGTACAGTACTGTCAGCAAAGAATTAAGAGACTAATAGTGTGGTTGTGTGATAATAGAAGGTTATTTTTTGTGATAATAGAAGGTTATTTTTTGTTAGTGAAGGAGTGAGTGTATGGCAGCTGGTGACATAACACGATTCTCCATTATAATACCCCATAATATTCAGTTGACGAGCGTTTTTTGTTTTACTCTATTTTACAGTAACTTCTCTGCTGTCACGAGCAGCAATCATCTGTGAGTACAGCCGCCTCTGGTTGTCCCTTTTTTATTTATTTCCTTTATCACAGTTATTTATTCCTCCTGTCCAGTTGAGTGTTTCGTCGTGGCGCGCTCCCTCCCACTCCCCCTCCCCCTCAAGTCCTCCCCTGGCTCCCTTTCAGGCTCTAGCTGGTTCCTCCTCACCACACACAGTCATGCACCAATCCTGCATGTTACCACCAAATATGAAGGGTTTAGGAGCACATGTCTTAGTAATTGTGTCACAAAGTAAACAACTGACACTGAAAATATTGTTGAATATTATTGACTACAGTAGGTTGAAAGGGATTTACAAATGCCATACTGTACAGTATAATTACAGTCCAGTGAAAGATATTATTACTGAAAGTACTTATCCAGTTATGGTAACAGTACCTTTTTTTTTAACTATATTTATGAATGATATATTTATTTATGATTAATATTTATGTTTAATCTTTAGTGGTTTCTGTTAGTATGTAGGGAAAGTACAGTATTTACTGTAGATTTATAAGGTGCTTGAAACAACTTTTTAACATTCAAAAATATTTTCAATAATTATAGTATTTTTTTATAAGCCCAGTTTCAACGATTATTAGCAATTGAAACACACAGTGACAGGATGAGAACATGAAGAGATAGGATGAGGTGGTGCGGTGATGGTGGTACCATCAGCGTGGTAGGGAGGACAGGGGGTGGAGTAGCATCACTGCATCAGCACGTGTTTACCGACAACGTATACCCTTATCCCGTGGTTCCCTCTCTCACCTCACCTCAACTCACCTCCCTCATCACCATCAGTCTCTCCCTCTCTCACCACCCACACCTCCCTGACCCACCCACCATATCCCTCCCACTGTGCATGCTAACAATCACCCCAAGGCATCAAGTGTTTGAGAAAAGAAAACGTATTGAACTTCAATAGCTGTTACCTATTCTAGCCCTTATATTTTTCCCCTCCCCTCCCATCCAGAGATTGTGAGAAGTTACTTAATTAAAGATTTCCGTATAGCTGTAATTAATCAGAATCATTTGATGAACAACTATAATTAATCAGATATATTTGGTTCTTGATATTATGTTCGTGTAGCGGTTCAAACCCGTCATCCGTAACTTCCCATTTTCTATACAGTAATTTGTAACTGGAGTGTAAATGTGTTGTTTTGTGTTATTATCCAGGGATGAAGTTGCAAGCTTGGGATACACTGTACTGCTGATACCTGTATAAATAATTTGAACTTTTTGACGTTTCTTGAAGATAAAAAAAGAATGCAATGATTTAAGTTTGGATTGATCAAGTTGTGTGCCATCACTGGGGTATTGTTTGTGTGCATTTGTATGTGCGTTGTGTGTGTTTTTATGTGTGTGTATGAATGTGTGTGTGAGCCAGTGAGTGAGAAGATGCATGTCACTCATATTCAACACCCTCAATCTCTTTTTCCCTTTTTTTGTGCATTTCTTTGTCCTTCCCTCACCCACCACCACCACCCATGTCTCCCCCCTCCACCTTGTACCACTTCCATTTATCACCAGGTACTCAGTAGTCACAGTAGGAGACAAGCAAGGGTAAGCAGTTCAAGAGGTTTTAAGATGTCTTTGGGAAACTTATGTACATGTACTTCTTTCCACTGTGAGCTGTCGTATCTGGACTGATTTGATTACTGTACAGAATTGTTAGGTGTAGGGTAAAGCAAGATTTTTATGATATACTATGAATCTGTTGTAGCATTTATTATTTAATTGACACAAATTTTATAGTGTTATTGTGCAAACCAGAGCTGAGACTACTGCGTACTGCTTTTGGAAACTTGCTCCCATACATCTGATTGTGAATGTTGTTTCTGGTGTACACAGTGTGCGTGTGTTGCTCAACACTACAACTGCACAAGAACAAACCTTGTCTGTACAGCAGAGAGTGTTAAGGTGGTATTATTAAACTTCTTTGACGAAAAATTCTCCTTGTCGCTCAGTTCCTATTACTATATTTTGTAATGCGAGTTTAGCGATGAAACTCCTTTTCGTCAGAGTACTGTACAGTATTTTTAATAATGCGACCCTTAGTGTTGCCAGAGTGAGCTGTGTTGATGTACAGCTGTGCTTTGCTGTGCTGCAAAAAAGTGCTAACCTCATATTGTATTTGTCAAATGACATGGATAGTTTAAGCTTGAGGGGGAGGGAATAACTGCCTGCTGGGATGGTGTCAGAGAATAACAATTAATATATGATGACTTGGTTAGGTCATCTTAATATAATAGTCTACCTAATAGTATTACATTATATTCACCATTGGTAAAGTACAAAAGACTCTGTTTTATTTGGAATTATTGTATAGTTTAGTTGTATGAATACTGATAACTGAAAAGTGTGCATAAATGGGAGGTGATGAACATTATACCAATAATATTTCAAAATCAATACAGGACATTATTTCACTAGTTCATTAATTACTGTTTTTCTGATTCAGTTGGTAATTTAGCTTGAATACAGGTTCCAAAAAAAGTTTGCTGAGAGGGATTTATATGAAAGTGAGGATTGAATGATGATTGATACTCTTGTGATGGCATTGCTCTTGTTGAAATTGTGTGTGTGTGTGTGTGTGTGTGTGTGTGTGTGTGTGTGTGTGTGTGTGTGTAAGCTTAACATTTAGGTTACTGGTAACAAATGCTTGACATTGCCGGAAAATGGGAGTAGATGAATTCCTCCATAATCTACCAAAAAGACACGCTGCTTCAGTATAGCCAAGGTGATGTGTTTTGTGGCACAGTTTGGAGGAATTGTCGTTCTCCAATTCTCCGACAAGTGCATGGGTCTGTTTACATGATCTTGCAACACCGGGGAAATGATTGGTTTGGGTTTGTGTTGTGTGTTATTTTTATAGTTTTGATGTGGTTCTTATACTGTACAGAAGTTATTATGGAGTTTCAGTACAGTACTGTATTTAGTATTAGTGCTGTACTATTATGATTATTATTTATTTTTATTATTGTTGTTATAATTATTATTATTATTTTATGATTTACAATTGTTCTTACATTTACCATTATTACATTTAAATTACAGTATTTATTTTCATTATTTTGTAATTAAAAATAATTTCTTTTTACAACTGTATGTGATAATGCAATTTATTATCATTTTTATTTTATGACTCATTTAAACAAAATTTATTTACCCATACATTGAGGATTTTTTAAACAATTTTCTTTTTAATATCATTATTGTTTTGGTAATTAACATACTAAATTAGGGGACAAACTGAAGGGCAATTTTCTTGACATATGACAGTGACCAGAGACTGATTGAATTTTTTCTTACTTTCCTCTTTTTCCTTTTCATTGCTGAATACCTCTCACTCTCTCTATTTCATCCATTTTTCGCTTTCCTGGCTTACACAATTGAATCTCAAACTCGGACTTCTGTTCTGTAATTACAATCCTAATTATTCATAATGCTTGAATATTTTAACAGCTAATCCTCGGTATATCATCCCCAAAAATTACCACTGAGTACGTGGTATAAATGCATGAAAAATGTTAAGAAATGGCTATTTGTGTAGTAACTCCTTGCACCAGCTCATTATTCCCTTGCTATTTTTGGTTGTGTTAAAGACCCTGTGATCGTGTATGGAAATATGAGGCTCCTGATTCCTCCTGACCTTGCCACAAAACATGCTCCTTCCATATAAGTGATGTGTCATGGCAATATTTGAAGGACTCGTTTACCTCCAATTTTCTGACTACATCACATGGTCCCTGAAAAAGCCACAGTACAGTACCAGCTTAAGGATACAGCCATTATCTCAAATTGGAGGCCTTTTATTTCCTCCAAACTTTGCAGCAAAACAGATCCCCTACTAACTTGTATGCTGGGGTAATCTGTTCTGTGGCAGAGTTTGGAAGAATCAGTAGCCTTCCAGTTTGCCCAAAGCAGGTTACCGTACAACTCTTCCTATAATACTTGTACAGTTTTGTCTTTCTTTAGTATACTGTGAGTGTTATTCTTATTACATGTACCTATGTGTGTATTTTAGAGCAGTTTTAGTTTTACATGTAGAGTACCATAATATTTTAAGTACATGTAGTCTTATTCATTTTATTTTGTTTATGGTATCGTAGTGTGTACTGGATTAATTTTGCTTTTTATTCAGCATTTTTATTTAGCATATTATGTATCCTTGTTTTCTAATTTATCAAGATGCTTCCTTAATTTGCTTTAGTCAGATTTTTTGTTTTGTTGCAATTAATTGTTTTCAGTTTGATATACTGTATTTATATTTTTTGGTTGCCTGTACTTTTTTCAGTTTGCCATATACTATATATATTTTTTTGGTTGCCTTTAAATATTTTCAGTTTGCCATATTTTTTGGTTACCTGTACAGTAATATTTTTTAGTTTGCCATATATATTTTTCAGTTGCCTTTAATTATTTTTAGTTTGCCATATATATTTTTCAGTTGCCTTTAATTATTTTTAGTTTGCCATATATTTTCTTTCCCGTGTGTTGCAGGGACAAGGAGAAAGACTTGGAGACTAATGGAACCAACGAAAATAGGGAGGAAGTACATCTCTAGACCTTAGTGGAGGAGGAAAAGGGGTTGGTGGAGGAGGAGGAAGAAGAGAAAGAGTTGTTAGTGGGGGAGGAGGAGGAGGAGGAAGAGGAGTGGAAGAGGAAGAGGAGGGGAAGAAGGAAGAGGAGATGTGTTGTTGTGTGTGTCTCGTGTATGTTCAATACAGATATAACGTATGACTGGGTATATGCAGTTATACACATTACGAGCTCATTGTTTCTCAGTATTTAGATCGTATGAATTCACTCAAGGCTCCACTGTAGGTTTGCCTAGTACAGTAATGGTGCTTCCAGCTGTGTTCTTTTATATCAGAGTTATATATTTTAATAGTACTGTACTGTAAAGAAGTATATGGAGATAGGATAGTCATACAAAAGAGGGTTATGACAATTAAAAGGGGCTACTGTAGTTCAGAACCACATGCCAGCAAATTTGTACAGTATAATGTTCGTAAACTGTGTCTCTGTATTATTATTTTATCAACTGTATTAATATGTACACGGACGAAATTTATTTTCCTTAAAAAAAATAAAAACGATGAATGTGTGTGTAGAGTGGGCCATTAACTTACATACAGTACTTTTACATGTCTCTTTTGTGTGTGTTTGAAGATTATTATGTTTGAGTGTCTGAATGTCTCTGTGTTTACTACTACTGTATTATTCTCATTTACTGTGCTTGTGAATGTTATTTTTATATGTGTTCATTAATAACTGTACTGTTACGTGCTTGCCTTCTATACATGGAGGAGGTGGTGGTGGTGGTGGAAAGGTGAAAGATGGGTGGTGTGAGATGGTGAGTGAAAGATGGTTGGTGTGGGATGGTGAGTGGAAGATGGGTAGTGTTGTAGTGGTGGGGGTGACTGATGGTGTGAGAGTGAATATAATGTTGGGATGTCCATGATTGTGACTGCCTACATGATATAGTGATACGATATTGATGAAGATATGAGAGTGAAAATTGTAACGTGAATGATTGTGACTGCTTGCATGATAACAGTGGTGCAATATTGATGATGGTGCAACAGGGAAAATGGTGTTAGAATGGTGACATGCATGATTGTGACCGACTACATGATACAGGGGTGCAGTGGTGTGAGGGTGTGACAGTGTTCATATGATATTAAGTACTGTGGTGTTGTGATGGTGAAATGCGTGATTATATGACAATTAAATGATAAGAAGAAATACATACATGGTGCAATAGTGATGGTGTGATAGTGTTCCCATGATGGTGATGGTGATGATGATGATGGTGATTAGTGTAGTTGTTGTGGTGAAGTGTATGATTGGTGGTGTAATGATGATAGTGGTGATAGTGTTTAAATTGTGTTGCCATGGTGATTATGCAGGAATGTCGACTGGTACTACAAAAGCCTACATTGTCAGGGGATAGTGAAGGTGGAAGGCCAGTGGTGTGATGATATGATGGTGATTTAAGAGATTAATTTAAAACCTGGACTTAATTGTGTGATGATACTGTAATGTGTGTGTGTGGGTGTCTGGTTGGATGCTTGTGTGTGTGCGTGTCTGTTTGGATGCGTGTGTGTGTGTGCGTGTCTGTTTGTGGATGCGTGTGTGTGTGCGTGCGACTGTATCTAGTTGTACTGATATGCCCAAGTATGGGATATGATTAGCCTACCATCATTCTTAAGTTTAACTGATGACTGTTGTATAAGTGTGACTGGTTTGAATGCTGAACGGTGAGTAACTAACTGCTTGGTGTGTGACTGAGTACAGTATTTGGCTTGACAATGACTGGTGAGTGGACTGTGACCGTGTGTGTATGAACTGATTGATGTATATATAGACTGAGACTGTGTACGTTTGAAATGATTGATGTATGTCTTGACTGTGTGTGTCTGGACTGAGTGATGTATGTATAGACTGAGACAGGTGTTTGGACTGAGTGACTCCACATTTTCCCTGCCTCTGTACTTTCAGGAGCACTTTCAATTGTGTTAACACGCTGGGCTCGAAGCCACTGGAGACCGAGCACGCGGCGCTCATCCGGGGACTGTCCGGGCGCGCCCAGCAACAGTGTAAGAGTCCCTTGTAGCCCGCCCTGCCTCTGCCCGCACAGTCCCACCCCGCCTGGCCCCAGCCCTCCCCTGGTGCTACTCCCACATGTTGCCTGTCTCACCCTAAAACCATCGCCAGTGTTCAGTTTTGTGTTGTGGCGTCGGGGGCAGATGTTGGGGCCGGGCGATGTAATTACCTGTAGGCTTCCACTGGCTTCTCACCCAATCCTGATTCTCTGCCTTGCCCTTTCCTGCCCTGCCTTGCCTTTCCTCCTTGTCACCTTCCCAGCCCACTTATTGAAGAGCAAGTAGGGCAGGGCAGGGCGTGGTGAGGGTAGGGTTGCTGTGACCACCACACACACACACACACACACACACTTATCTTGCAGCTGTCATCTAAATGTTCTGTACAACATAAGTTTCTCTCTCTCTCTCTCTTTCTCTCTCTTTATTGAGTTGTGAATTTCTGCTTTTTTTTTTTTTCCCTTACGTATCAAGTACCGTACACCTACTCCTCCCATAATGTTTTTCTTTCTTTATCTAGTTTTACATTTCATTTACTGTACTTCACACATTAATTTTGTCTTTGATCTCTGACTGACCTTCACCATGCCATGTGTTCAGTCCTTCTGGTTTTCCTATTTCTCTCAGTGTGGCTTAGTTAAGTCAGTGTACAAGTAGGTGATGTTGCTGCTATGCCCAGTGTGGAAGAGAGAGGTAAAGACAGTTTGTATGTCTGTGTATGGATGTTTATGTGCTTGTGCACTGCTTGAAAAGCTTCTACATATCTGCTTGTTCACCGTAAACAACTTCTCTTTATAGTTGATTTCAGTGTTATCCTCATTTTTATGTCATGTTTCTTATATTCAATGTCGCATATAAAAACCATACGATATTCGAATGGAAAATTTTTTTTAACTCTCAGAAGGTAGTGTAACTTGAGATTTACTTAATTTATATACAGTAAATATTTCTTTCACTTTTTATTGTCTTGTGTGATATTTTTTCTCAGAGTGCCTATTGAACACATTACTCATATGTTAGTAAAAAAGTATAATTCTTTTGCACAATCTAACCTGTTTATATAGAAATTTTCGTATTGCAGGCAAAACCAGCTGTTAATTAATACAGTACAATGAGATGATGCCTCCACTTCAAATTCCTGGCTCTTCAAAGCTACCGAGAAACATTTTGCTGGTTTTCAGATCTGAATTCACTCTCTCAAGCCATTGGGTCATAGGCAAGAATATCTGTGGTATTGATAATGGTGTGGTACAGGTATGGTGATTCCATAGACACACTACAGAGCCTTAGTACTGGTGCCACACCATCGTAAACATCATGATTATTTTTGCCTACGGCCCATTGTATGACAGACTGTACAATGGATACTTAGGGACGTATGCAGGGTAATTCACAGCACATGACTTTCCCTCATGTACGCCCCTAACGAATGTAGTAGCGTGGATATCCGAGCCAAAAAATTATAATACGCATTGTTTTTATGCACTACTGCTGACAATATTCATTGTCAACTAATTGTTATAAATAATATGTATTCGATGAAAATACAAACTTTTGTCAATTCTGGTAAGCAGAATTGTCTAGCCAGAATGAATGCCTTCAAGTAACTCACTGTTGGATATAGATGAATTGAGAATTTGAGACTATCTTCCCTTGCTTTAGTTCTGAATTTTCCTATGGCTGAAAGACTGTCTGGCAATTGTAGTGTATAATAACCAAAGTGATTAACAGAGTTGGACGGATTTATGATAATGAGAGAATATGAATTGTTTCCTGCCATGGAGTTCGAGAAAAAGAAGCAGATACAGAGATATGGAAGTTGAGGCTTCACTGGACAGTGCACAATAATAATGATTATTGTTTTAATGCTGGTGTGTCTGAACATTATGACTGATTCTATATACCACTAAACTGTTTACTTTTTTTGTGCTCTATCAGTAAATAATAATAGATTTTCTTCACTATTTTAGTACTGAACCCAGAACATATCTTGACTAATTTTTTTAGGAATTAATTTTATACAGGCAAAGTTTATGTAGTTATGTTTTACTGACCCGTCATTACAAACGTTACTGTGCCATTATAGTACAGAGGGACCAGGAATTTATAATTTTTTTCTCAATAAATATTTACTTTATTATTGTTTTGTGTATTCACATTATTACTTTTAAGTTATATATTGTCCTCTTTTAATTTAGCTGTTTCTTGTTTTCTGTAATTATTGACTGAACTCGAAGGGGAACATAAATTGGGTTTGTGCAGTGGTAGCATTTTCACCTCCTGTCCCACCCAAATGATTCAGGTCTAACCAACGTATGCAAGAACATCTATGGTGTTGACGATGGCATAGTACCAGTACGATGACTCTATAGTTGTGTCTATGGAGTCATCGTACCGGCACCACACCATCATCAACACCATCAATGGTCTTGAATACGGCCCTAAGACTCGACTCTGTATACAAACCGTGTGGGAAGGACTAGCACCCTCTTTTATCCTCAGAAAACTTAGCTTTATAGAATGCATTAATTTTCGTTCATTTAACTGAACTCAAGTGTTTTTGAAAAGGTATATATCATATTATCTTGATGTGATTGTTGAAACAGCATTTATTACTAGCTATTTTATTGATTTAGTTTAATTAATAGTTTGATGACAAAAGTAATCCAAAGTCATTATATAGAGAGAAAAATTACTTTTCTATGTATCTGTACTTAGATTATTTTTAAAGAGCTTGTATTGTTTTATATTTACAAAAGATTATGAAAATGAACTGGTACTTGAAAACTAGAACTGATGATTGGTGTATACCTATAAAAAATTATGTGAGGCTTATTCTTAATTGCTTTTGTTACCAACACATCATAAATGAATGCATGATTGTTATATGTATTGATGAATGTTTAGGTAATACTTATCTCATAACGAACAAGTAAATGGGCAGAGGAAATGGAAAACTTATATAAAATGAAAAATTGAATGGATCATGAAGTTGAAGTGAGCACAGGACAGCACAAAATTTGTTACCATTTGTTCCTTGTTGGCTTCAGTTTCTGGTAATAATTGTTCCCTGTATAATGTGCCTTTTGTATAGCCATTGTGGACATGTACGGTAATGGGCTAAGATCCAAATAGAATTATTCAGAATAAGAAACAGGAAAGTGAAGCCACAGTACTGAACAACATCTAAAAATCACTTGGACCTAGCCCCCACCCTTACACATACACTCCCTGCACACTGCCCCCCACCTCTACACATACACACCCTCGCACACTGGCCCCCACACCCTCACACACACACACCACACACTGGTCCCCACACCCGCACATACACCCCCTCACACACCCCGCATGGAGCCTAGCCACGCCCCCATTCGCATGTTCGTCACTCTGCCCGATGGTCTCCCTTGCCCCCCGTGTATGTGTGTGTGGTGTGAGAGGTGAGTGTGGAAGTTTATGAGCACCAGTAGCCAAGAGAGAAAGGATGGCTCATCACCAGTGGCAAGTAACTTACTGAAAGGTAAGTCAACTCACACAGTATTCCAGTACAGTATCCCTTAGTAGCCTAATATTTCCCACAAATTAATTCATTAGACTGTTCACACATTCAAGATAGCAAATGTGAAGCACTGTTTGATTAGCAGAAATGATGATAATGGACAGTATTATGCAATGAATTTGTTTATTAACTGGGTGTGGATGCTTTCCCTTCAGTAAGAAATTTTCAAGCCATGATATGGACAGGAAGAACTTGAGCTGAAAGATTTTATTTACATCATATGCTGTACAATATAACCTTTATAGTCGGTCCCCTACTTATGAAAATTTGCAGATATGAAAAAATTATCAGGATATAAAGAAAAAAAGGGAAATTACCTGACTCAAATCGAGCATCAAATAATTATTCATATATACATGAAAATAGGAACTACCAAGACTGATAGAATTTTAAGGGGAGGTGTTCAACTCAGGAAATTTTCTACAAAAATGTGTCTGCAAGAGTAAGCCTGGACTTGCCCCCCCCAAAAAAAAAAAAAAAAAAAATCCTACATACAAAAATCACATGATGAACCAATTATCTTCTTAAGTTGGGGACTGCCTGTACTTGTAATTTTTATAATTTATTGCTATGTTCAGTATAATTTTCATGAATGGTGTAAGAGTGTTGTGGAATTGATTAAGGAAGATATATTATGGAGTACCATTGTAACACTTTGTTTTTCAGCGCCTTCAGCACGCTCTGACAGAAGCGACGGAGGCGGTGGGCTGGGTCGGCGCGGCAGTGATGGCAGTAACTCCTGTGGTGGCAGCAGCCGGGCTGAGAGTGGAGTTAGCAGCTCACGAGCATCCAGTCAGGCGTCCAGTCAGCCAGATTCAAGTGCCAGCAGCCGCCAGTCTGTCATTCCTCAGACTCTGCCACATCCCTCTGAGCCGCCCGTATGACAAGAGTCTGCCACGCACATATGAGGACACGCCCAGGGCTCATGGCCGCCTCAGGTGAGACGGCATGAGCCCTCTCCGGCACACATGGTGTCGGAGCATCCTCCAGCGTGGCAGACTCTGAGACCCCGTGGTCATGATGAATCATGGTCACCTGAACCACCACCCTCACCTGTACGTGGACCACATGGTGTGACTCCCATACGCCTACGTGCCAGCCAGGAGGCATTGGACACAACTGGCGGCAAGAATTGGCCACTACCACCTCCACCGGACCTGGACCAGATGACAGCCCCCCCGCCTCCCCGCGCCTTCATGGCTGGCATCTGGTCCCCACGGCCTGAACACCTACCTCTCACGGCGCCAGCGGTGGTGACCGACCGTGTTGATCCACGAAGCCCTAGTGCAGTGACACAGGTTTTGTATGACATCCAGCCAGTGAGGCATGCAGCAGACTGTCCTGCCCACAGACTGGACAGCAAGCCTGAAACTGGCCGCTCTAGCAGCCGACCCCCAAGTAGGCCAACCAGCCGCCCTCAGAGTCGGCAGGGCAGCGGCAGCAGAGCCACCAGCCGACCTACCAGCAGATCTGCTAGCAGGTCTGGCAGCAGGTCAGCCAGCAGGTCTGGCCACAGGTCAGGCTACAGCTCACCAGGAAGTGACCTGCGTTAGAGTGGTAACCTGCACAAGTGGCAACTACAGTATGGTAGCCTGTACTGGTAACTGTCAACATTAGTGATGCAGTCTGCACTGGTGATTGTCATCACTAATGTTGCAGCCTGCACTGGTGGCTATCATTGCCAGTCTTGCAGGCTACACTAGTATGGTAGGTGCACTAGTTACAGGCTACCATAATATGACCAGCTATACTGCTGGTGGCCTACACTAGTGTGGCAACCTATACTAGTAACAGTCTGCTATGATGAGACAGCCTTAATAATGAGACTGTTTACATCATAGAGGCTGCTTAGGTCAGTAATGTGGCCTAAACCAGTGTGGTGGCCTACACTAGTGTGTGGGCTTGCAGCAGCCTGCAGCAGCCTTCCCAACGAGTCACTGCCCAACCTGAGGTGCAGCAGCAGCTGACCGCCAGGGGCGCCGCGGCCCAACTCACTCCGTTACGCTTGTCCGCTTGTTCTTGTTTGTTGCTGTAGTCTAGCCCGCCCCGCGCCGCCCCACCCCGCCCTGCCCTGCCTCGCGCCCTGCAACTGCACATAGCAGGGAGCTAGGCCGGCCTGCGGGGGCGTGACATCATGGTTTATACACATAAACTATGCAATACACACACGAGGTGGCCGCAGCAGCAGCCACCATGTGATAGTCGTAGTGCTGCTGGGACTGACGGACAGCCAACAAGTGCCACAACTAGTGTTAGCCGACCAGCCCGTCGCTCAAGTATCGTTAGTCCCGCTGGTGCTGTCTCGCCCTCTGCCGGCACCCCGCCCGCTCTGTGTCGCACGGCAGCCCCACCCTGGGTGTGCTGGCCAATGTGCTCCAAGTGTACTGGGAACATGGAGGTGTAGTGTGCTGGTGGTGACGGTGTGCTGGTGTAGGTGGCAGATGGTACTGCAGTCAAGACATTTCGGTTCTGAGTGTGTTACAGTGGACTGCCAGGTTGTTGTTAAACTCTGAGTGTATCATGAGTCTCTGTTATGTGCTCAGTGCACCTGGCTGTTATGATAGACTTGAGTGTACTGAATTTATATTAATAGATATTGGATCTGTTGAAAACTATTGATAAAGAATGAATTTACCAGATATTATTTGGTGTGAGAAACAGTGTTTGATGAGTTTACATGTACTTATAGACTGATCATACCAGAAAAGTATTGATAGACATCTATCTAAAAGCTTCTGAATGAACTGGTAGTGTGCTGTAAGAGATTATGAATGCACTGAGAAAGTTGTGAAGTAAGTTAATTAGAGAAGGTGAATATGTACTGAGGGTTAATAATGTACCAGCACCGTCATGGCCGCAGCGGAGTGGCGGCGTCACTAAAAGACTCATCAAGTTATTTTACTTGAAATATGCATAATTTACATGATGCTTTACAAAACAGGAAAAATTGCTTGCTAAGAAATCTCTAGGTTTTAGAATTTCTGATCAAACAGTAATATAAATACTTATTAGTTACAATGTGTTGTTGGCATTGTTGTTTAGTCAAGAATGGTCTCTAGTGGAGCACAAAGAGTGAGAGAGTGAGAATGAAAGACTGAAAGCGAGTATATTCTGTCTACTACTATACGCAGTGCAGCCTACTACCACACAAACACACCACCAAAATACAACCAATGTACTGTACTGACATGACATAACCACAAACCAAAAACCACAAATCACACACATACCACCAAAATTCCAACATACTATACTCGCATGACAACATCAACCAACACTTGAGCACACTATCCAATACAGCACTACAGTACAGCATGCAATAACATATAAACACTTCACAAAGCAACATTATAATACAGTACTGTACAGTTTAGTCAACACATAAGTACAATATAACCTCTAATAGCAAATATGCTACTGTAACCTTAATTAGTGCAGTGGTTTTGTCTCTTCCATGTATTGCAGTTGTTCAGAGTTGAATTCCCTGGTAAAACCTACACAAAATTTAAAAACATTGGTCCAGTATATACAGCAATTGAAAAATATTTATCAGTTAAGCTTTTCTGGCACTGTTGATTAAAGGGAGTTACATGTTTTGGGCAAATTGGGGGCAACCATTTCCTCCAAACTATGTGAGCAAACAAACCACACCCAGTATATGGGTAGGGTATCTGTTTTGTTGCAGCGTTCAGAGGTTTACGTAACGTAGACTTCAAAACATCCACAGAAAATGCGCCCTTTAATGTATGTCCTAGGGTCGTATGTGGTGTTAACGATGGCATGGTACCGGTACAATGACTGACTCTGTTGATTGTCTGTGGAGTCGTTGTATTGGTACCATGCCATCGTCATCACCAGCAACGTTCTTGCATATGCCCCATAGTGTCAGTGGGAATATCATCCTACTTTTACCTCCCTCAAGTGTTGCCATCACATCACACTACACAACATAACATAATTTTAGTGTGAATATGGAACACGGGAAACATTTCAACATTTTAATTTAGCCATGGAAGGGCCACTTTACACCACCCATTATCTTATCACACACACACACACATACAACATGCACACTTCTATAACCACACACAAACACAAACATGGTTAGTTCGGATGGTCTCACCACCACACACCACACCACCACCACCACAAATGCAACAAATTTAATTCTTCTTGGGATATAAATCATGAAGTTGAATGTTATAGGACTTCAATACAAGCAATAACATTATATAGTTTGGGTTATGTTGTGGTTGTGGTGGTGGGGTGTAGTGTAGGTGTGGTAGTGGGTGGTGGGAGTGTAAGTGTAGGGGTGGGAACTGGGTGTGTGGATGGGGATTTAATTAAGTGTGGGGGAGGGTGTAAGGTTGGAGGGAGTGGTGAATGTGCAGGTGTGTAAACGCAGTGGTGGGAGACGGGTGTGGGAATGAGGATCTAGGTGTGGTGCAAGGGGTGTAAGTGTAGAGGTGGGAGACAGGTGTGGGAATGAGAATCTGGATGGGGGGTGTAGAGGTGAGAGACGGGTGTGAAATGAGGTGCACTGTAGGATGAGAATGTACAGTATGTGTGTGTGTGAGTGAGTGTGTAGGTGTATGAATGGAATTGTTAAATGTATGGATGGGAATAAAGTGTAGGATGGTTGGAGTAAGTCAGATGTGGGGTAGTTTGTAGCTGTGGTAGTGTGGGGGAGGGGGAGTCAAAGAGATAGATTGATGCACTAGTAAGGGTCTTCGGTAAATCTGGGGGTAAAGGAGATTGCATGGTTGTGGAGATGTGGGTGTAGGTGTGAGAATGTACTGTTTGTATCAGGGTGTAAGGGTAGGTGTGGGATGAGAGGGTAGGTGTGGGGGTGAGGGTGTAAGTGTGTATTAAATGATAAGAGAGAGAGAGAGAGAGAGATTGTGTGTGTGTGTGTGTGTGTGTGTTGAAACTGTGATTGCGAGTGTGTAGTTGGTGGAAAAAGTGTGAGAGTAAGTTAATACAGTAACTGGAGTGTGAGTGAATCAGGTGGTGTGTGTGAGAGAATGTAGTAGCTGGTGTGAGTTAGATCAGAAGACAACTGGTGTGAGAATGAGTGAGACCGAGGGTATTCTACGTGAGAAAGTACAGGAGCTGGTGTGAGTGTTAATTACAGCAGATGCAGGTGGTGTGAGAGGGCTAGTGAGTATAAGAACATGAGTGAGAGGGGGCTTGTAGTGAGATGATAAGTGAGAGAGCTGGCTAGTACGAATGATAGAGTGAGAGAGCTGTATGGTGTGAGATGAGAATGGGAGAATTGGTATGAAGTGAGAGTGAGAGAGGTGGTATGAGAGAGTGAGTTCAGCAGCTGGTTTAGGTACCGGGGCTACACATGAAGACGTGTGCTCAACCAGCCAGACTGAAGCTCCAAAGTATTATTAACGTCGTTTCTTATAAGTGGTTATATTGTCTACATTCTTATGTCGAGAGTGTGGACAACACTGTTTGGTTCCCTGCGCCGCCCCGCCCCGCCCCGCCCCGCCCCTCACCCCGCGGGGCGGCGGGGCGCGGGGCGGCGCGGCCCTGCCCTTGCTCACTAGCGCAGCGGCGGCGTGACAGCGGCTGTGTCCGCGGCGCCGCCCCAGTTAGTAACAATACTGCGCCTGTTACGGCTACACTACCTACAGTTTGTCACAATAAACAATAAACCATTGTGTCCTCTTTCATACCCACTCTTGTTAATGCCCTTAATATCCTGTTTTGTCCCTGTTTACTGTATTATCCCTGTGTCCTGCTGTTCTGTTATGTTCTGTAGAGTTCTGTTTCATCGTATCCCTATGTCCTCTCCTTTCATGTCTGTGTCCTGTTTTAGTTTTCCCGCGTGTCCTGTTCTGTCATACAAGTAACTTCTTGTTTTTTAATCCTCCTGTGTCATATTGTGGGGGCAATAATGATATATGTTTTCATCTCGAAGCTAGAGCATTTGCCTCTCAATACCCCAATGTAATATTATGTATGGTATGTCATAGCTTGGTAGAATGCATTTCTATCCGGGCCCTTCTGTGTTTTAAATGATATACGTTATGTGTGAACACAGTTATGAACATTTTGTTTGTCCTAATAAAATGCCAAGAAGTAAAAAGTACTCTAGTTGTAGGCTATACTTCTTGAGACTGCATACAGTTAGTCAGTTAACATTTATTAGTGTAAAAAAAAAAAAAATACAAAGGGTGCCTATAGCTATTGTATAATTTATCATGATTGGAGAACTCCAACCTTAGCATTATGGAAGTATGGCTTTTAATTGCTTCCTTGAGACTACTTCTATAAGCTACATATACAGACATACAGGACTACTACAGCTGAAAGAGTTACAGTATTGGAGGAGATCAATGGAATGTCTGCAAAATTTATAGCTGAAAGAAATTCATGGTGTAGCCTACCGAGTGCTTAAATGGTCGAGGCTTGCTGGTTAAACTTCGTGATAAACTGAACTATTAGGGCAGTTATTATTTGATGAAGATGTAAGCATGGGAACGAAGCAAACTTTATAAACATTTTGGATGAAGATATGAGAATTGGAGAACTGAGAATATGATGAAAAATGAGGAAAGGAAAGAGACATTCAAGATATTTTGGATGAAGAGATTGAGGTGATGAAAGGAACAATGAAGAACGATGCACTTTGATGTAGGCCTAAGCATGGGAAGGGACGAAGGAAACTTTATTAACATTTTGCATGAAGAGATGAAAAGTGAACAGAAAATAATATAAAAACTGAGGAAAGGGATTAATTGAAGTGATGCGCACCGTGACCTTCATTTGATCTCTCCTCTCAGGCTTTAAGGATTCTAATAGTACAGTGTACTGGGAGAAGGATAGGTCACTCTTACAGGAGTTTTGGTCGTCGCGGTATAGCAGAGTCACCTAGCGGCAAACGGGAATCACTAAAACCTGGCGCCTTTACATATACAGTACAAGAGCTGTGGGCATTTTTTTTTTTTTTTGCTGAAGGTGAATTTGTGGTTGAAATGGGAATTACTGGGTGCTCAACAATAAACTGTTCCACCATCTCTAAGTGGAATAAGGTAGGACATATCAATTTTTCGCTTTGCAAAAGATACTGAAACACGAGTTTTAGCATACTTAATAAGCTACGGAGTACAAATTTTACTGATTGTGATAGTTATACAGTATTAACTTGAACTATCTAACTTTACACACCTTTTTCTTGCCCCTGATTTTGGAAAGCGTTTTGGCCTGGTGGTCAACCTCAGTCATGGAGGTAGTATAGGTGGAGTCGCCATGGCTTACTAATCCAGGGGAGTAAAGTGAAGCCGCCGAACTGTCATTTTCGGCGCCTTCAATATGGCGGACACCAAGATATGTTTCAGTAAAAGTGGACTTCTGACCTGACATACAAAGGTATGCGCCATCTTGAAGGCGCCGGAAATGATAGATTGGTGGCTTCACAAATCAGGTCCTAGTGGCGACTCCACCTATACTACCTCCATGACCTCAGTACTTGTGCCCCAGATTTTGGAAAATGTCCGAACCTACCTACCTCCTAGACCATGCCAGATAACATCTCCAAACTTTCAGGGAAGTTTCCTACAGTATTGGAGAAGGTTTTAAACTAGCCTAGTGGTCAATCTCAGTTCATGTGCCCCAGATTTTGGAAAATGTTCGAATTAACCTAACTCCTCCAAGACCATACCAGATATCATCATCAAACTAGTCAATGAAAAAAAGAGGCAGCAGGAAATTGTAATTTCTTCCAATAAGGAAACATAACCTAATGATTAAAAAGGAAAATATTCCCTTAGTGACTTGAATTATATTATCAGCGACGACTTTCAATTCAGGCTCGGCCTTCCAAAGCCTTCAGCAGTTTTGGACACCTAATATTAATGTAATTTGACCACAATGAATATAATTATTCATTCTATAACCAAATAGTTAGTATCAAATGCCCTGAGCGTTACTAGTAAAAAAAAAAAATCAGCAGACTAAAAGAAATAATCAGGGAAGCAGGCTGGAGGTGGAGTGTTGATTCCCCGTGTCCGCTAGAGGCGCCACAACAACAATAACACCAACAAAATAACCCCTAGTGACCAATCCTTATCTCAGTACAGTCCAGCCTCCTTCATCAGCTGACTCTACATCCCTCCAACCTTTGACATGTGAGGAAGAAAAATAATTAAATAAAAGGTGAGTTACGAGGGGATTAACTTATTGTCCAGTAATTATATATACTGTAATGAATAGATGAAGATGCCTATTTGTTATTAATTTGTTAAATAAGTAGATAAAGGAGTTTATTTATTATTAATGTGTTAAAAAAGTAAAGGAAGATGCATATTTATTATTAATCTGTCAAATAAGTAGATAAAGGGGGAATAGTTTTACAAGTTGCCACAACTGGATTTCAAAAATTGGTAAATATTGAAAGAATTACCGTTATTGCGTACGGTGGTTTTTCTACCTTCATTACCCACTTATTTAGACCATTCTAAGACTATTTTCTTCTATGGCATTTCCTCCATAAATGCCCCATTTCCAAGATAGGGCATATTCAAATGAGGCATTTTGAAATTAGCCTGACCTAACCTAACCTAACCTAACCTAGGCCACATCAGACTACCGGGACCTAACCTGGGCAGACTACCGGGAAATAACTGTGGTAAAGTACAGGAAATGACCGGGGCAAAATACTGGGACCTTGCCAGATCTGGCAACACTGCTACAAAATGGTAATTCTTTCAATATATACCCAAAAAAATTACTATTACCAGTGTTTATATTTCACTAATATATTTCTACATGCTAATATATTTCACTAATATATTTCTACATGCTAATATATTTCACTAATATATTTCTACATACCATTTGCCTCGCAAATGCGTTATAACACTAATTACCTCTTATAAGTGTAGAAGGCTTCAGGGGACTTCAGGAGGTTTCAGGGGGCTTCAGGGTTATTCAGGGGGCTTCAGGTTTATTCAGGAGACTTCATGGGGCTTCAGGTTTATTCAGTACACTTCATGGGGCTTCAGTAATATTTAGGGGGCTTCAGTTTGTTCAGAAGGCTTCAAGTTTATTCAGAAGGCTTTAGGGGGCTTCAGGTTTATTCAGTAGGCTTCAGGGGGCTTCAGGTTTATTCAGAAGGCTTCAAGATGGAGGAGGTGGATAAGAGTGGGTGGAATTATTTATGGGTCGTATGCAAGAACATCCATGGTGTATACGATGGCTTGGTACCGGTACGACGGTTCTGGTGTTTGTCTATGGAGCCATCGTACCGGTACCACACCATCGTATGCACTACAAAGGTTCTTGAATATGGCCCAGGGTCCCATATCCACTAATAACTTGAAGAATACACTAATATTTCAAAATTATTAGCTTAGCTTAGATGTAAATAAATAAATAATGTATAGATAAATAAGTAAATAAAATAAATAAAATATAAAGATAAATAAATAATATTTTTTTTCTAATACCGGTAACTTTTCTATTTGACACTACACCATCAAATGCTCATTAAAAAGCGTTGAGGGTGGAATTGTTAAATGAGGATACCAAGTAATAATATAATAATAATAATAATAATAATAATAATAATAATAATGATAATACAAATACCACCCAAACACGCATGGTCTCAAAAATGTTCCCAGCTTTAATATAGGCTAATTAGGAATAAATATTTAATCATAATGTATTTCAGTTAATAGAACATAAAAATCATCATACAGTATTTTTTTTTGTAAATTATAATGTCTCGGTTCATGCCATGGAATATAAAAATCATCCAAATGTAGTTTTTTTTTGCAAATCATAATGTCTCTCAATTCATACCTCTCTATCACGTTGTTCTGGCGCTATATGACCTTGCTGTTGCGGCGCCTAACATCAATCAATCAATCAATTCACAGGAAATATAAAAAAATCATCATACAGTAGATTTTCACTTGGCTTTCTATAGAGATGGATGTGGAGTGTCCGGTGTGTGGTGCGACCTTCCCGTCCTCAAGGATAGAGAGCCATGCCGAGGAGTGTATACAGGCCAGGTGAGACTACGGGCCGTATGCAAGAACATTCGTGGTGATGACAATGGCGTGGTACAGGTACGTTGGACTCCATAGACACCACAGGGCCATCGTACTGTTACCGTACCATTATCAGCACCACAAACGTTCTTGCATACCACCCTACACGTTCCAGGGACAGTACAGTATAGGCTATGTGAATGAAAAAATATATATACTGTACACAGGCCTACACTCACTCCACCACTTTACTGTATAGGAATGAGTCATAATATGTAATACAGTATGTACAATATCTTCTTCACTTTCTTATCCAAGACGAAAGATATATATCTTATTCTTTATAATGTACCATACCCCAGGACCTAGAGGTGTTATATTAGACCCAACCTTTACATGTATGATTACCTATTCATTTCATTACATTGTACAGGTTTGGGGATGGTGGTGATGGGAGTGGAGGTGTGCAGAAAAGTGGTGGAGGGATTTCACCAGTTCTTGGCAAGAGAAAGTGCTCAGAACCCCAGAGTCCCCAGCCACAGGTTTGTCTAATGCTGCCTGGTTATGTTGGAGAGATTGAGTTTGTTTGGTAACTCTGAAGTCCCACTGCCCACACTGATTCCTTATGGGTACAGTGAAAAATCAATCATGCCTGGTAGTAACTAGTTGCTTGTATATTACTGACCTTGTACTGTACAGTGTAGCCTTTAAGTCATTGACCATATGTGGCCTGTAGAGATGTTGGTGATACTTAAAGATTTTTGACTCCCCTTCAATCCAGAGTCAGTTCTTTTTTGCACTTCAACTGTCCCTTCTTTACTTTATTTTCCTTTCTGCCTGCTGATCCACCATTATGTATATCTCCTTCTTTCTTCCTGTTGCAATGTCAGTATCCTGCCTTCAAACCGTGCCTTCGTTCATTCCAGACAGATGCTCCAGGAACCAGCAAGCCCACGAACCCATCACCCAGCAATAAAAAGTCTCGACAGGAGCAGGTACAGGCATGGAGCTTCCTGGGAAAGTCTAGCAGGGGCAGCATAGGTCCCAGACAGAACAGCAGGGACGAAGAGAAAGCCAGGGAGCCAGAGCGAGAGGCTGGCACTCCCAAGACACAGGCGCAGATGGGCATGGGACGTAGCAACAGTAAGTTTGTACTGTACTGTATATTATTTGTGTATATTTTATACTTACCTGTGTTTTACTTTGCTTTTACAATACTTACATTGACTTTTAAAATGGTTTTTGTATTATTTTAATCAGTAATTAGGTATTTATGTTAACAATTATTTTCATAATTTTCAAGCTTCTTTGGGTTATATGGTTTAGTATCAGAGAGATTTAACAACTGTCAAGATATTCCTAATTTCCCAGATACAGTAGTTCCTTTCTATTGGACTATTGACCACCATAGCAACACCACACTTGTGCTGTTATAAATTCACACCATACTCCATTCCACTGTAGTGTTGCCACATTTGTACTATAATAATGACATAACCATAGCCTCACCTCACTGAAAACAGACGGTACTGTACTAAAAGCAAAATTTTCCTTACCAGACACAAGTTGTGGGGTGCCACTTGCAGAGAGGATGAGACCAGCCTGCCTGGATACATATGTGGGCCAGGAGTCTGTACTAAGCACTAACTCCTTCCTTCGCACACTCTTACAAAAAGACAGCTTCACAAATCTGATCCTCTGGGGACCTCCTGGATGTGGCAAGGTTACTGCATTTTTCATACAATTAATCTTGTGTACTGTCAACAGTTGCACTCCACAGGAAAGACAGTATATATTGTATGATATCCTTAAAGAAATTTTGCACTCTACAATTTGTAAACATGATATAGTTGTGCAGAAATTTGTTACCATTATTATTGAAACAGTGTGTTGTATCAGAAAACAATACACAATCACAGATACCAAATGTATATTTTATGAATAATTTAAAATGAATCTCTGAATTACCTTGATCACACCTGCCTTACAGACGTCATTGGCCAACATTGTGAGTGAGCGCTGTCGAGGTTCAGAGAGGTGGAGATTTGTCAAGATGTCAGCCTGCACATCTGGGGTAGGAGATGTCAAGGCTGTGGTGAAGGAAGCCAACAGCTCTCAGCAGCTTCGGAGTAGACGTACCATAATTTTCTTAGATGAGGTGCACAGGTTCAACAAGGCTCAGCAGGTGTGTCTGAGAGAGAACATAAACTGTTTTAAAGTACATTACATATTTTTAATATTTGTCAACATTTCTTATCTCTACTTGAGTTTATCTTGCTAGAGGATAATTATTATGAGTAAATCCTATAATCATTCAGTCAGTATTCATAGTACCTTGCTATTTCTTTTGAAATTCCCAATTTGGAAAGGCCATAATAAATGTTTTCCCAAATTCTGCTATCCTTATCAACATATTTTGGTTAAGATTAACAAGTTTGGTATTGGTGACTAGTCACCTGAAGTTATACAGTTTTCAGATTGCATAAATAGTTTTCTTTAGCCAGCCTAGCTATTTACTACAGTAGTAAAAAAAGAAAGTTTATTTGTACTATATTCCTCTTTACAGGATGTGTTTCTTCCTCATGTGGAGAGTGGCTTAATTACCTTGATTGGGGCCACAACAGAGAATCCCTCATTTACCCTCAACTCTGCTCTGCTGTCTAGGTTAGTTATGTTGCTGCACCAAGCATATCATATCAATTTGTTTATGCCAGTTTTTGTCTAGCAGCTCCCTGAAAATGACCATCACTATTGTCATCATCAGTTTCCCGTTTCCCTTTATGAAGAGTTGAGAGGTTCTAAAGCCAGGGATGATACTGTATATGTATGTACAGTCGCTGCACATAATCCTTGACCAGACTTTCCCTTACACCCTGATCAAGGACTATGTGCCACGACTGTACCAATATCATTCACAACTTGCGTAATGGTACAATATGTTGGGAGTAGTTGGTGGTGTTAGAAATGAGTATATATATGGAAAGGAGATTTTATGTTAGCATCACAGAATATAGACCTACATAATTATGATTTAAATATGTTATGGTACCTATCATAACACACACACACACCTTGTAAAACTCAAGCATCATCCCTCCAGGTGCCGTGTTATCGTCCTAGAAGCTCTCCGACCAGCTCACATCAGGAAAATAATGAGACGAACTCTTAGACAAATGAAAGTTCGCATTGAGGACAGTGAAGCAAAGAATGAGAATGGAGAGACTGGAGAACATGACGAAGATGAGAGCAGTAGTGAGGAGGAGACAGAAGAGGAGGAGACAGAAGAGGAAGAGGAGACTGAGGAAAATGAGAGGACAAGACAGAGTAATGGAACCACTCAGGTGTCTCAAAGGTTAGTGTTGTTGTTTAGTTGAGTCCTTAAGTTATGAGAGAGTATTTATCATGTTTACTTTCTAATCTCAATGCTCTCACACAGTTTTGAACTCAATGCTCTCACACAGTTTTTGAATTCATGTATCAATCCTTGCAGCTCCCATTTATGATAACTCATGGTCTTTCCTCTGTTCAAAAGCAGAGTGAAGATGAGTGGAGAAGCATTACGATGGATATCAGAGATGAGTGGAGGTGATGCCCGATGTGCCCTAAACACACTCCAGATATTACTTGATACACACACCACTGGACTCATCACCAGGGACCATGCAAAAGAGGCTCTCCAGGTAACATTTCTTCCTTTGTGTTGTAAAATAATACCCTTCAAAACTGGAGTGGGATCAGCAATTTCCTGTGTTTGATCCTTCCTGTGGAGAGGACATAAGTTATTATAAATACATATCTCATTCAATATGATACATCTTTTGCTGTTATACCCAGGTGTGTCTTTAGGGTTTAAGCAGTGATCTTGTTTTATGTACCTTGTTTGTATGGTAACTAATGATTTAAGAGGTAATAAGTTATAAATTTTTCCATTGCCCTTTTCTATTTCTTGCTTTTAAATGGTAAAAAGTTTCACATGATAAATTTGTTTGTTCACTTTGGCAGAGGAGCCACGTGCTGTACGATCGCAAGGGGGATGAGCACTACAACTTTGCTTCAGCCCTGCAGAAGTCCATCAGGGGTGGGAACGACAATGCTGCCCTCTACTGGACCATGCGTATGATCCAGGGTGGTGAGGACCCTAGGTTTATTGCCCGCAGGCTCCTTCGGACGGCTGCTGAAGATATTGGTACATTTACTACACTGATGTTCTGTTACTTGATAGTAATGCACCCTCTTTCATCTATATGTTGTAGTATATAGCATTAATCCGAGGCAGAATGTACAGCGCTGATTTTAACTTAATTTAGATGATAAATTGTAATGAAACAAAAATGGGAGTCAGGAAGGAAAAGTGAAAGAGGGAATGCATCAGAGAAAGAGAATCATGTATACTAAGAAAGAATTAATGAGGAAGTGAGCAGTCAACATGGAAGTACAGAATATTTATGGTATTGTTGACATAAGGAAGGCTCAAGGGCTATTTGAAGGCCTCAAATCAAGGGCAAATTATAGGAAATATATAATCCGATTAGAGCCTGCAGAGGGCTGACAAAACAAGAAAATTTCATTACAATTTGATTTGCTTTACCTGCATGGGTAGACTACTGTATTTATCTCTGTGCTGCCAGTTCTCTTAGCATATATCCAGCTTTTGTATACCACTGAGTTTACAATGAGGTGAATTGGGGCTGACTGCAACATGGGCAGCAGCTGTGTATCCAATCTTCTGGTGTTAATTGTTGCTTTTTTTTTTTTAATATACTGTACAGTACTGTAATGATAATTCTTTCATTGATAACTCTTCCACAGGTCTGGGGGCCCCTGAAGCACTAACCATGGCAACTTCAACCATGCAGGCAGTACAGATGCTTGGAATGCCAGAGTCAGATGTCATCCTGGCCCAGTGTGCTGTGTACCTTGCAAGGTGAACTGCCCTTAGAATTTTACCCAAACACTTTTTCACTGTTAATATTTGTCTGATACAGTTTCAAGATACATTTACGATAGTATCTCTCCAAATATTTTCTCATAATATTCCCAATGTGTAATAACATTTGATTTTCACATGTACTGTCTCATTTCTCTTTGGTAATCAGTCAACTTGTTTCCAAATACCCCTTGAACAATTTATAATACATTAAATAAATTTCAACCAGGTGCCAACACAACCCAGAAGTGTACTTAGCCATGGCTCGAGTGAAGGACATGATACAGAACAGCCCTGGGCCTCTCCCTCCAGTCCCACTTCATCTAAGGAATGCCTCCACCAAGCTCATGAAGGACCTAGGTCAGTCTTATGTATTGTTTCATCATTATAATAGGGATGTCATTCATTTAATTTCTTTGATATATATTATTATATTTTAGTTATTTGTTTATCAAGAATTACTGTCACCAGTTTTACTTTGACATACTGAAAAGACTGCCAATTATCATAGGTGCTGGTAATATAATGCAAGTATATACCTGTAAAGTACTTAGCTATTAACGATTCATCAAGTATGAGCCTGAATTCTAAGTCAAGTGGTATTATCTTGAGAAAAATGGAATAGTTTTGATTTGTAGTTTACGGGTTGTTATAGTATGCTCAGTAATGGGGGTACAGGTTGTTAATTGTCTGGTAACCTCAGGGATCCCTTATGAGAAAAAGTTTGTAAAATTGGACATTGTTGCTCTCGTTCTTTGCTTCCAATTTTTGATTCTCCAAATTGCTCTCAGGCTGCTCTTTTCAGTTGTCGTTCTCTTTGTTGTTACCAATTTCATCAGGCACAGTGAACCCTACTCCTGAGATTCGTTCTTGATCTATTTTATAGTTAGCTTCTTACTGTACTCTGTTTATAGACCTTGATTCTTAAGGTCAGTAGGCCTACAAGACTCTTGCTCATTCAGCCTTAAGTATTGCAACCCTCTTTTACTCCCATACCCACTAACCCAGTGTCCCTCCTCCACACAGGTTACGGGCGTGGGTACTCCCATAACCCTCAACACAACAGGGACATCTCTTACATGCCCAACACTCTCAAAGGTGTTAAATTTTTTAAGTCTTAGCCTCAGTAGAGATAACAGAACTTATATGTAATCCTGAAATATCTTTGTTTTTTTGTTATAAAGTCCGAGCCAGTAGTACAATAATACCAATGCAGTTTAGTTAATTTTAAAGGTTTCTGTAAAAAGAGCAATTGAATAAAAAATAGTGATTTATACAAAAGAGAATCCTTGCTTAATATACAATATGATAGATGTTGAGCTAGCTTTGAATACAGATATTTATTTGGTGGAGGTAGAGCATGAGCAGCAAAAAAAAAAAAAAAAAAAATGTACTGTAATAATAAGATAGCGAGATATGTCAGGTAAGGAAACAAGCTGAATGTTTGTTACAAGAGACTGAAATGGCAGTCCAGAAACAGACCTTGGTAAGTAAAGATATGATGTGTTAATTATACAGAAAAGTTATGACGAGTAATAAAAGAAGGAAATGGGAATGAAAAGACCACATAATAATAATAAAAAATGCTAGAATAAACAACAGCAGCAGCAGCTAGTGAATAAGAAAGTCGTGGTGGTTTGATAGGCCCAAGGATTTTCAAGAATAGTTGGGAAAAGATAGTGAGGGAACACAAAGATAGTGACAAAATAATTTATACCTATACAGTAGATGGATGGTATAATATTGTCTAGCCACTTATTTTCCTTCCCCCTCTTTACTTTAACGATTTTTCCTTTCCTCTCTTACTTTGTTCTCTCTCCTTTCCTTTTCCTCCCTTTCTTTCCTTTCCTCCCTTCTCTCTCCTCCTTTCTTTTCCTCCCTTCTCTCTCCTTTCCTTTCCTCCCTTCTTTCCTCCCTTCCCTCCCTTTCTTTCCTTTCCTCCCTTCTCTCTCCTTTCCTTTCCTCCCTTCTCTCTCCTTTCCTTTCCTCCATTCTCTTTCCTCCTTTCCTTTCCTTCTTTCTTTCACTTCTCTTTCCTTCTTTCTTTCACTTCTCTTTCCTCTCCCTCTCTTTCACTTCTCTTTCCTCTTCCCTCCATTCTCTCTCCTCCTTTCCTTTCCTTCTGTCTTTCACTTCTCTTTCCTCCATTCTCTCTCCTTTCTTTCACTTCTCTTTCCTCTCCCTCTCTTTCACCCCCTTCCACCCTGTCAGACTCTCACGTACAGTAAAGTCACCGAGATATTCATTTTCCAAGTTGGGACCGAAGTTTGGGAGGGGGAGAGGGAAAGGGTGAGATAGGGAAGAGGGAGTGGGTGAGAGGGAAAGGGGGAAGGGGAGATAGGAAAGAGAGGGTGGGTGAGAGGGAGAGGGAGTGATAGAAGTAATAAAAGAGGTAAGAGGGAGAGAGAGTTAAGAAGAACGAAAAAGAAAGAAGTTAGGGAGGTGATGAGAGAGAAAGAAGAAAGGATACAAGGAAGGAAAGAAGGATAAGAAGGAAATGTGTGGGAGAAAGAAGATTAAGGAGATAAATGGAGAGAATGGGAGTCGTGGAGGAGAGGGGAGAGAGAGAGAATAAGAACACACAAGGAACGAAAGGAATAACCAAAGATATGTAGAAAGGAGAGAGGGAGAAAGGCGAAAAACAGAAGGGCAAAGGAGGAATGAAGAACGTTGATGAAAAGAGAGATAGGACAGACGAAGAATTAAGGGAAACAGGAGGAATGGCCAGATAAATTTAGAAAGAAGAGGTGAAAGGGGACAAAGAAGAATAAGGATGAACGAAGAATTACAAAAGCCAGGAGGAATAAAAGGAATAGCCAGATAAATGTAGAAAGAGGAGGAAGAGGAGACGAGAAAGAGGGAGAGAGGGAGGACGGAGGAAATAATTAGAGAAGAAGAGAAAGTTTAGTGAGCCGATAATTCAGGGAGGCAGGAAACAGTAAGGAAGGAAGGAAGAAGGGAAGGGAAGATGAACAGATGTGGAGGGAAGGGAAATGGAAGAGAGATGAGTAAGGAAGGAAGGAAGGAGAAGAGAGACGGATGGATGGAAGGGATAGGAGAATAGTAAATGAAAGAAAGGAAGGAAGGAAGGAAAGATGGATAGATAGATAGATAGAGGGGAAAAGGGGAGGAAGGATGAAAAAAAGTAAAAGTAAATGACAGACGGATATAAATGGAGGGTAACAGAGGAAAGAAAGATAGACAGACAGATGAAAGGGAAAAAAGAGAAGGGTATGAAAAGGAGTAACGAAAGAAAAGAGAAAAGAGCAGCGGAAAGAAGACACGAGTTTGGAAAGACGGATAGAAAGAGAATTAAAAGAAAACAAGGCAGACAGACTGGGTTGGCTTAGGATAGATTGGGTCAGATTAGGTCAGGTTTTCATTAGGCTAGGTTGGGTTAGGTTAGATTGGGTCAGATTAGGTTAGGTTTTCATTAGGGTTGGGTTGGGTTAGGTTAGATTGGGTCAGATTAGGTTAGGTTTTCATTAGGGTGGGTTGGGTTAGGTTAGATTGGGTCAGATTAGGTTAAGTTTTCATTAGGGTGGGTTGGGTTAGGTTAGATTGGGTCAGATTAGGTCAGGTTTTCTTTAGGCTAGGTTGGTTTAGGTTAGATTAGGTTAGGTTTTCATTAGGGTGGGTTGGGTTAGGTTAGATTGGGTCAGATTAGATTAGTTTTCATAAGGGTGGGTTAGGATAGGTTAGGTTAGATTGGGTCAGGTTAGGTTAGATTAGTTTAGGTGTTTAAAGTGAGTGTGCATAGGATGTAGATGTGTAAAGTGTGTGTGTGTGTAGAGTGAGGGTGTGTATAGAGTGAGGGTGTGTGTAGAGTGAGTGTGTGTAGGGTGAGGGTGTGTAGTGTGTGTGTGTGTGTGTAGAGTGAGGGTGTGTAGAGTGTGTGTGTGTGTAAAATGAGAGGGTGTGTAGAGTGAGGGTGTGTGTAGAGTGTGTGTGTGTAAAATGAGAGGGTGTGTAGAGTGAGGGTGTGTGTAGTGTGTGTGTGTGTGTAGAGTGTGGGTGTGTAGAGTGTGTGTGTGTAAAATGAGAGGGTGTGTAGAGTGTGGGTGTGTAGAGCGTGTGTGTGTAGAGTGAGGGTGTGTAGGGTGAGGGTGCGTAGAGTGAGGGTGTGTAGGGTGTTGGTGTAGTGCTGACGTCAGGGTGTAGACAAAAGAGGCAGAGAACGTGTTCAAGTGTGTAACATTTCCTGCTTTTATTATCTCTTCCTCCCTCCATCCACCCCCTCTTCTCTCCACCCCTTGTTTTCTCTCTTCACTCCTCCTTACCTCCATCCACCCCCTCTTCTCTCCACCCCTTGTTTTCTCTCTTCACTCCTCCTTACCTCCCTCCACCCCCTCTTCTCTCCACTTCATGTTTTCCCTCTTCATTCTTTCCCTCTCTCTCTCCTTCCTTTCTCCTCTCCTCTCGCCCTCCTCCTTTAAACCATGCAGCTCCCACACATACTCATATTACACACACACACACACACACACACACACACACACACACACACACACACACACACACACACACACACACACACACACACACACACACACACACACACACACACACACACACACACACACGCAGTCCTCTTTTTACAACCAATCTCCCCATACTGTCAGCCTCTCCACACACACACCCCTTTATTCTCACTCACTCTCACACCCACCAGTCCTTTACCTCTCAACCCCCTATTCTCTCTCTCTCTCTCTCTCTCTCTCTCTCTCTCTCTCTCTCTCTCTCTCTCTCTCTCATTTAACCTCCATTCTTACCCCCCTCCCTCCAAACCCCTCTCTCTCATTCACCCACTCCAGCCCCGCCCCCCCCGCCCCCCCCCCGCCCCCCTCCCCCGCCCCCTCCCAAACCCATAATTCCCCCTCACAGCTCGCCGTAAGCAAAAATGTACAAAGTTTTCTCTTTCATCGCCTCTCCTCTGTGCCACGAGCTGATGACATACCCTCACTTTCTCTCTCTTTTTTTTTTCACACACTCACTTTCTTTCTCTTTTTTTCACACTCACCTTCTCTCATTTTTCACACTCACTTTCTCTCTCTTTTTTTCACACTCACATTCTCTCTCTTTTTTCACACTCACATTTTCTCGCTTTTTTTCACACTCACATTCTCTTTCTTTTTTTTCACACTCACATTCTCTCGCTTTTTTCACACATTCACATTCTCTCTTTTTTCACACACACACTTTCTTTCTCTTTTTTTCACACACACTTTCTCTTTTTTAACATTCTCTCTTTTTTTTCACACACTCACATTCTCGCTTTTTTCACACTCACATTCTCTCGCTTTTTTCATACTCACTTTCTCTCTTTTTTTCACACTCATATTCTCTCGCTTTTTTCACACTCACATTCTCTCTTTTCACACTCACTTTCTCGCTTTTTTCATACTCACTTTCTCGCTTTTTTTACACTCACATTCTCTCTTTTTCACACTCACTTTCTCTCTTTTTTCACACTCGCATTCTCTCTTTTTTCACATTCACATTCTCTCGTCGCTTTTTTACATCATACTTTACACTTACACTCGCTTATTTTAAATCATTCTCTCACTTTCTCTCTTTTTTTATTCACGCATTCCTCACACACATTCTCTCTCACTTTCATATTATCGACACCCTCATTTTCTCTCTTATTTCACATGCACTCTCGGCTTTCACATTCTCTCTCTCTCTCTCTCTCTCTCTCTCTCTCTCTCTCTCTCTCTCTCTCTCTCTCTCTCTCTCTCTCTCTCTCTCTCTCTCTCTCTCTCTCTCTCTCTCTCTCTCTCTCTCTCTCTCTCTCTCTCTCTCTCTCTCTCTCATACACACACACACACACACACACACACACACACACACACACACACACACACACACACACACACACACACACACACACACACACACACACACACACACACACACACACACACACACACACAGTCTCCCCCCCTCCGACACACACGAGCACACACACGCGGCCAGATTAATTGAACATCATACCAAACAGTGGGAACAAAACCCGAACCGTCATGTCAGTCACGCAGAGAGAGAGAGAGAGAGAGAGAGAGAGAGAGAGAGAGAGAGAGAGAGAGACATGCCTGCAGTGATAGTTATTTACAGACCTGTGGAGAGACAAATACTATCTATCACCTCCCTCCCTCTCCACCACTCCCTACTCTCCGCCTCTCCCTACTCTCCTCCTCTCCCTACTCTCCTCCTCTTCCTACTCTCCTCCTCTTCCTACTCTCCTCCTCTTCCTACTCTCCTCCTCTCCTCCCTCTCTACCATTCCTCCCTCTCCACCACTCCCTACTCTCCTCCCTCTCCACCACTCATCCCTCTCCACCATCACATTGTACTGTACCTTCCTTGGGCCCCTGCCTCGCTCCTCCTTGCCCCTCTGCCCTTCCTTACCTTCCTTGCCCCCCTGCCCCTCTCTCAGCT
The DNA here is from genome assembly GCA_033782935.1 of Petrolisthes cinctipes. NCBI lineage: Eukaryota > Metazoa > Arthropoda > Malacostraca > Decapoda > Porcellanidae > Petrolisthes > Petrolisthes cinctipes. Next base: position 6,115 of record JAWQEG010001880.1, on the reverse strand, counting down.
TCATGTTCTTTCCTTACCCCCTCTCTCTTCCTTACCTTCCTTGCCCCCCTTGCCCCTCAGCCTCGTGTTCCTTCCTTACCCTCTCTCCCTTCCTTACCTTCCTTGCCCCTCTTTCAGCTTCATGTTCTTTCCTTACCCCCTCTCTCCCCTCCTTACCTTCCTGCAACCCTGTGTACCTGACCTGCCCCTCTCTCCCTCCACACTCCTCCTCCTCCTCCTCCTCCTCCTCCTCGTGCACGCCATACGACCCAACATACATCACGCCCCCCTCCTGAGAAATTCCGAACTACACTACACCACTCAGAGGAAGGAAGGCAGGCAGGCAGGCAGGCAGGCAAGGTGGGACTGCCTAGGATATTGTGTTGATGTTGTTGTGTGTTGATGATGTGTGGACAAGACCATAACCTAAACTCGAATTCTACACAAAGAAAGAGGGGGTCGTGTTTGATATTATTTTGTGTTGATGTTGTTGTGTGTTGATGTGTGGACAAGACCATAACCTAAACTCGAATTCTACACAAAGAAAGAGGGGGTCGTGTTTGATATGATATTGTGCTGCTGATGTTGTTGTGTGTTGATGATGTGTGGACAACACCATACCACAAACTTGAGTTCTACATATTGAGGGGTTCGTGTTTGATAGGATATTGTGTTGTTGTTGTGTTGATGATGTGTGGACAAGACCATAACCTACTCGAGTTCTACACATTGAGGGGGTCGTGTCTGATAGGCCTAACTTGAATTTTCACAGCTTTGGTTTTGTTAAAGGAGGATCAATTTTGTGAGTCCCTTCCTACCTCCTATTCCACCTCTTCCTTTCTTCGTTTCATTTCCTCCACTTCTATAGTGTTACCTCCTCCTCTTCTTTATCCCCTTTCTTTCTCTCTCATCCTCTTTTCCTCGCTCCTCCTCGTTTCCTCTTCTCTTCCTTTCCTCGTGCTTCCTTTTCCCCACTCTCTCTCTGTCCTCTATTCCTCTCCTCTTCCTCCTCCCCTGCTCCTCGCTTCCTCTCTTCCTCCTCCCCATCTCCTCGCTTCCTCTCCTCTTCCTCCTCCCCTGCTCCTCGCTTCCTCTCCTCTTCCTCCTTCCCTGCTCCTCGCATCCTCTCCTCTTCC